>MU188531.1:0-17521 GCA_016904865.1 Pissodes strobi | reverse complement strand
AGCTCTGCCAAGAGGTTAATTATTTATCTCAATATGAGAGTGTTAAATTTATAGATTGTTGACATATGAGTAATGCCATAATATAAAAGACCGAGAATGAGAGCAAAAGTTTCTTGGTTTAGCACTTACTTAACTCCATTAACTCTATAGTTGGCAAATAACTCCTTAGATTTGCTAATGCAATTTGAATTTCCATATTTGCAAGCTTTTTCGAGAATCATGACTTGTTTCATGGTGTAAACTTGTTTCGAATTGTCAATAGTGTCAAACGGTACAGTGTCGTATACCTTCTGCATTAGCTTTAACATCCATTTAATTAATTGTTGTCCTACTTCAGTATCGTATCTAAAAGGAAAAACCTAAAATCGTGCAAGCAAATAAACCTATTTCAATTATACTCACCCAATTATCTGTAAAATATGATTATTTCCAGCAATAGCAACATACCATGGATAATAATCTTCTTCGTATTCAAGATAGCTTAAAATATCCAACACGTCAGAGTATGACCAATTGCCATATCCTGAGCTGGATCCAGACTTGGCAAAATCGTATGCATCGCTAACGAGTTGTGCTCTATTCAGAACATCGATTTTCAAGTGATTTGAGTGCAATTGCGTTTTCAGAGCTGACCATAGAGCGTTGTCATAGTCAACTCGGTAAAAACCTAAGGAAGTACTTTGTGCTGGTTAAAATTATTTACGGCGTGATTAAAAAAACTTGAAACAGGTTGTGTAGCAACTGATTTAGTCTATACCAGTGAGTTCGTAGGTGTATGTTTAATCTTAAAGCGTCGTGTTTAAGTTTCAATTTGTAAACATGAAGATAATGCATAATATATTGCATTTTGTTCTAGCAATGTGCGCACATTTTGATTCTCATTAGAGAAAATAGTTGACATATATATCATTAATGGAAATCCGGGCGCTGAGTGGCCCTGGGAGCCCTTCATTCCGCATTTCACAGACAGCAACGATACCGAACCAACTTGGAATAGATTTGTGCAACATAATATGCAACCATAAATTCGGTACACCAACATCTACAAGCAAATAGAGCACACATACTAGCCCTTACATAAACACAAGTATGTTCTACAACAACAGTAAACTACCCCTATCCAGGTTACGACTTACATACCCGATTTAAACATAAGTGCGGAATATGCCTTTTTGTCCGAAACGACTTTTCATGTCACCGCGAGGAAACACTCGAACCGAACAACCTTGACGTCATGAGGCTCAAGTTCACCGCCAAGGGATTAATCAAATTTATATGTTGTCACTGTCGCCCTCCGAGCGATAGAGCCTACCAAAGCCTTCTTACAACACTAGCTACCAGTTTTGACTCAATACAGGTCGATCACCCCAATTCAGAAATAATCAATCTAGGAGACTTCAATGTCGACAACACCAACTGGCTCAAACATTACAGCAAGACCGATAACGAACGTAGAGAAGCTGAAGCATTTGCCATCAGCTCGGGCTTACTCAACTTGTAGACGAACCAACTCGAATCTCAGAGAGGGGCGAATTTGCCGCTCTCTTGGATCTTTTTCTAACCACCAATCCTGACCAGTACACAATTACAATTGATCCGCCATTAGGTACTTCCGACCACAGACTTATTACAACGGTTTGTGAATTGCCACTTCTATAGAAGGATCCACCATTGCCTCGCAAAATCTGGCATTACAATTCTGCAAACTGGGACGATCTAAGAGAGTTCTAACTAGATTTTCCTTAGCTCGAGATCTGTTTTGGCACTGATGACCCGTCACTCTGCTGCGAAGATATCACGCAAATAATCTCCTCAGGAATAGAAGCATATATCTCACATTCAATCAGGTTACTATCAAAAGGAATGCCCTGGTTCGACAGAAGATGCGAAAGAGCTGTAGGTAGGAAACAGCAAACCCACAAGTACTGGTAGCAAAATCAGACCGCTGAAAACCGCAATTATTTTGTCGAAGCGAGAAACGAATGCAAACGTTTGATGAAACTAAGGACACCAATCAAAGGATCAGGAATAAACTTATGCAATGCCCCAGTGGCTCCAGTAACTTTTGGTCGGTAGCAAAGACAGTAAGTAATAACTTTACAAAAACGTCTCTGCCACCTTTGGCAGACGAACGTGACATCACGGCGACTACAGCCAAGGAAAAAGCAAACATGCTCGCCAAAATGTTCCCCTCTTCGGTCACAAAGGCCCTCACCCTACAAAGCGCTGGGTTTCAGAGAAGTAACCCAGTCTAGCTCAATCCTGGAGTACGTCGTCATAGATCCTTAATATTAATGAATTTCTAGATTGGTCTAACCACAATTATAAAGTTATTTTCCTGGGATATACAGAGCCAAACTCAAAAGTATGTTCGTGATCCAAAAACGAATGTTGAGTTTTGTTAAGCTGGCATTCTTACAGTGTATGGTTTGTACATTTATCAGTGCTTATTATGTTCTTTTATATTATCTACAGTCTGTTTTTCGTATCTCTATAAGTTTCTTTATATTTGCCTATTTCTACTGAAGGAAGCTTCACAGTGAGGATAAAACGATCAGCCATTTTTTGGTTATGTGTTGGTGTTCAACTTCTTTATCATTTGTTATTATAAGATCTATTTTTGTAGCGCTATTGGATGTAACTAATAATTTGTATAATTTGGGATATTCCACTTCTTTGAATTACATTGCCCAATTTCCTAGAATAGACTGTTTATTTTGCTAAATTTATGTTTAAGTCTCTAATTAAAATAAGTGTGGGGAGTGATAAATATTGAGGATGTTAAATTTCTGGCCACCATTTTTCAGTCTCTACGCTGACCTCAAGGCCTCATACTCCAGATATGGATAGAGGGACGGCAAACCAGTCTTTTAAGAGCCCTGGTCGATGCCATCCTCATAACACCTTTGTAATTCCCATTCAAGCCAATCTCTCAACCTTTTTCTAACTGAGCCTTAGACATGGTCGCATATTATAATGGGGTGAGTTACAGCCATATCCAGTGAAGGATCCTCGACTGTAGACCTCACGTGCTTCTAAAAGCTCTTTGATAAATTTATAGTATGCCCCCAAGATGCTCAAAGGCCGGCCGAACAACTTGATGACAGGAAGAAATTCTTACAGCCTGCGCTTCCTCGTAAAGAGTACTAATTCAGCCGTGGTTAGCTCTAGCCCTTCATCCTGGCACCATCTTTCTGCCAGGTGGGGTGCTCTTTGCATGAGTCTATTAGTTACTAGTCCTATTAGACACCAAAGGAAGGGCGAGAAATCCCTACCTTGGAGGCAGCTCTGGCTACCCTCCCCGCAGAATCGTTGCCAATAATTTCCATCCTGACCGTGCGTCTTGAAAGTATAGTGCTTCAATTAGACCATTTTGTCATCCCATTTAATGTCAGCGAATCTTTGGACAAGGGCTTTGGAAGCCTTAATTTTATTTTTATTCAATATATCGATTTTTATTCCAGCTTATGTGATGACTTTAATAAGAATGTTAGTTAAAAAATGTGGTATATAATTTGCATTTAAAGATCCTTTACACAAATAGTGCACTATGTAAAAAATCGACCTCTCCTATTGGTCGATCCATCTCGTATTACGATATGTCTGCGTGATGCAATCGATTTCTGTCAAGAGCTCTCGTGGTGTAGAGGTTTATACAGCTGGGTCTCACCTGGGCGGTCGAGGTTCGAACCCTATTGCTGTTTTTTATTTTTTTCTTAAGATTATGTTTTTAAACAGTTTTTTTCTTGATTTTGGATATGTCTTGGGTAGTTTGGGTTAGCACCTGGTTAGTTTCCTTTTTTAGAGCCCCCGTAGCGAGCGAAGTGAGCGGAGGGCCATGCGGATCGACCAATAGGAAAGGCCGATTTTTATATAGTGCACTACCTATTTGTGTAAAGGATCTTATAATGCATATAATTTTGTTGCAATTCAACCATATTCAAGATTATTCTAATATTATATAAGCACTATGGAAAACAGCATTTAATAAATGAAAATCTCACCCGATTGCCTGTTGTTTAGTACAATCCAATCGCTTCCATTTAAAACTGCTGATAATGTCATCGTTTGACCAGGAATCAACCAAGATTTTACAGAAGTATTCGAAAACGTGGTGGTGTCATTAGACACTGTGTAAGTTATTGGGACATAGTATTCCGTTGGGTCATTTCCATCCAAAAGAAATCTCTCCTAAAAGATATTTGTGTATGCAGTATCCCAAATAGAGCATTTTTAATGGAGACTTATGGTTGTAGTCTAGACTCTGTGGAACATTAAAGGAAACGCAGATTTTCAATGAGTTTTAAAAATTTAATATTATGGTTTATATGTGAAATGAAAGGTCCTGACGAGTGTTAAATCATGGCATAAGTAGGTACATTAAGAAATCATTAATTATCAACAAAATAGCGGCAAGTATTGTAGATTTATATAATTCAACTATATAATCGTGTTAAATTTTCCCAAACTAACTCAGTTAATAGAATCTGCAAGTTACTTAAGAATCTATCTGAATACATTGCAATAAATTGTTATTGTTCTTTAAATTTTGGAGATGAAATTTATAATACGCTCCACTACATATACTGAAAATATAAGCAGCTAAACTTTCAAAATCGCATCATACTAAAGTAGTATTTAAAATTTATAAATTTAGTTTGGATCAATAATTAATTCAATAATTTCTCCAACTTCCAATTCACGTAAATCAACATTACAAATTAAAAAAATGGACTCTGCACCCTTCTTCAATAAACTCCGTTATTTATATGCAGGTACTAAAAAGGACCCGAAAATTTTTCTTTCAAATTAAATATTCTTGCAAAAAATCCAAGTAAGTAATCTCTATTCAAAATGCAAACATAAAATGAGCACTGGACCAAATAAAATTGAAATGAAATTGACCCAAACTTACAAATTACCCTTTCCAGTTTTAAGGATTAAACCATTACCCTTATAAGTAGTCCTACTGGCCAATATTAAACTTGCAGTGACGTCATCGAATGTAGTCAATAATTGCTTTTTCCATAAGAATAGCATTGAAAAGCCCAGTAAATGTTTTGAGTATTTTATCGCGCGTATAACGTTGTTTGTCACGCTGGACGACTGGAATTCCAATCCCCAACTCGCTCTCTTCGATGTATTGTGAATCCAGTGTTGCCAGATTGGGCGCTTTATCGCAATTTGGGCTACTTATCACTGCAGTTTGCGACAAATTATTTTTCAAAGAAACGGTTACGATTAAAAAAAATAATGCTGCAACTCGGAAAATATTTATCTTGGATTACTGGTTTACCTTTTCAAACCGGTTATCCCATAAGGACAACAGTAAAGGGGCCAAAATGCACATTTTTTAAGTTGTCAGGTGACAAGCAATTGCCAATTTCGGATATTTTGTTTTTATTTAGTGAATTTTAGTGATGTGTAACTTGGTACTTAAATATCGGATAGTCTCGCATATTAAACCACATTTATATCCAATACTTTTTATGTGAATATTGACTTGGATACTCTTATTGTTTTATTGAATATTGAATTATAATAAAACACTAATATTGTGACATCAAATATTTGAAAAATATGGAAAAAATAACAATGTAAACTTTCAAGCGAGGCTTACTAGCACGACCATAAACATATTAAAACACGAGAAGACCTACAAGCTCTAAAGCAAATAGAATAAAAATACTTAAAACAGTAATATTATTTTTACTCTAACATACATTAGATGTAATGTAAAAGTTTGCTTTGTTAAAGTTATATTGAATATAAATAAATATTTAAAATCCGGAAAATAAATATATAAAAACCGCAAAGTGAAGCATAACGAAATGAAAACCTTTAAGAAAATAAACTTTACTAACCTAATAACCTAATTATTTTCTAGAAATATTTAGTTCCATTTAAAAACATATTTTTTTTAATTTGGTCTAAGATTATGAGCTCCGCTTTTAAAAATATCGTCTCACCAGGTAAGGATGTTCCTACAACAGAGAAGTATTTTTTTGTAAGGCGAACTAGTCTATAAATTAACAATTAGGAAATTCCCTGTTTTTTCCACCAAAGAAGCACATCTTTTTTTCGAGAATAGAGTTCCTAACTCCTTTTCTTACTTCTTCTTAAACTTAGAAATGCAATAATTGTGTTGATCAAATGTCATTCAACAAATGCTGTAAAAATTTGAGTCCAACTAAATGTACGTTAAATAGGTTTACATCACAAATAATGTATGAAACTAACTCTACCGAGCCAGCTGAGCCAAATCCTGATGGTCAGGACGATGCAATTCTGCGAATTCGTAGCAAGATAAGTTTTGGTAATTATTGCTTATACGGTTTTCTGCTATTTTTGGATTATATGGAAATTTTTTTAAGTAGCCACATTCTAGTGTCCTTAGGGATTGCAAATATACTGGGGGAGAAGAGATTTTTTATATATTTTTTTAAAAGTTATGTTTGTTTTCTTTTTTTAATTTGAGTTAGTTTTGGTTAGTTTTGGTTAGTTTAGGTTAGTTTGGGTTAACCCAAATTTAAAAAAAGAAAACAAACATCTTTAAAAAAATATAAAAAAATCTCTTCTCCGCCAGTATATTTGCAATATCATACTAGAATGTGCCTATACAGGGTGTTACAAATTCGTTTCTTTTTATGGGTATCTCGAAAACCGTAAGAGATACGAGGTCGGTTAAATTGGGGCAAAGTTGCGCAATTTAAGGGTGATTGACAAGCCGTCGAGAAATTTAGAAAATTCCGTCTACTTCCGGAGATATCCGTAAAAAAACGAAAATCATCTATTTTATTTTTATTTTTCCTGCCTTTGTTTAAAGATATAAAGTAAAATAAATGTCACATTTTTATTGCCACTTTTTCTCCTCTACACGCTGGCTGTATCAAATTTTAAATCCGACGTTTCTCTTTCGGGCCCCCTTCATCAACTTAATTTTTTTAAATATGGACCTGGGCTCTTTATCTAATTTTTAAAAAGCCTTTGGTCTCCCAAAACCAACGATGTATCACACTTGTCCGATAGTGATAACAAATATTGCCATAAGTGAAATCGGGTCAGAAAGATCGCCCCATCTCTGTCTAACCCATTATCTCTTATGGAAAAAATCTAGATTTATTGATTTATTGATCAGTGCGATACATCGTTGATTTTAGGAGACCAAAGGCTTTATAAAAATTAGATAAAAATTCAAGGTCCGTATTTAAAAAAATGAAGTTGATGAAGGAAAGCGAAACGTCGGATTTAAAATTTGATACCGCCAACTTGTAGAGGAGAAAAAGTGGCAATAAGAATGTGACATTTATTTTACTTTATCTCTTCAAACAAAGACATGAAAAAATAAAAATAAAATAGATGATTTTCGGTTTTTTATGGATATCTCCGGAAGTAGACGGAATTTTCTAAATTTCTCGACGGCATGTCAATCACCCTTAAATTGCGCAACTTTGCCCCAATTTAACCGACCTCGTATCTCTTACGGTTTTCGAGATATCCATACAAAGAAACGAATTTGTAGCACCCTGTATAAAAATTTTTCCATTTAATCCAAAAATAACAGAAAACCGTATAAGCAGTAATTACCTAAGTTTTTAAACATATAAATTTAAAAGATTTATTGTTATTTTGTTTTCAATATATTTTATAGTTGAGATAAAGGATATGGTAATTATGTACAAAAATATATTTGATGTGGTTGGGTGATTTTGGGCTACTAAAACTTCTAGGAAAATGATAAACAAAAAAACTTATTAAAATTTTTGGAATTTTGAAAACCATTTTCCAGTTTCTACTTTTACAACAAATGTGATTTTGGGCGACAAATAAGGGTGACGACATGATTTTTAAAAATGTGGCAACACAGCATATGATTAGTTCGAGAATTTGACGATTGACGTTAATGTTTGCCGTCATTTTCTCGGATTTCTCTTAAATCGAAACTATTTCTTTGCTTTTGTGCGTGAAAATTGTAGCTAATATATCGTTGTATATTTAGGTATACAATTTATATTGGCAAGCGTTTTTTTAAATACGTAAAACTATATGTTTCGGACTTAAATACTTGTTGCTTTCGTGCAATAAGAGTGGGCCAGGCCGATCGTTTGTGGTTTGTGTACAGCAAGTTTATGTTTGGTTCCTATTAAATTGTATCGGTTTCGCCTAATTTTGGGGTAAGTGATATTAAGTGTACTTATGCCTCAAAAAGGCTATAATGCAATGTTTACTATAAGCCCTCATTCCTATAAATATTTGTGTAATCATGCTCCTATTATTTTATCTCACCTTAACACAGTAAAATCTATTTGTAACAGATTGTTAACAGATCCCTATATTGATGGAAGACATTATTTTACCTTTTTGACACTATTTGTCACTGTTCATCTACTAAAATGAATTTTTAACAAATGGCTAACTAAACCTGAGCAAGCATTTTTCTATCCCGATTTTGAGACAGGCCAAAAAAAAATGTGCTTCGTTTTCAGGAGTCAAAAAACTTCATGAACTAGAACGAGACAAAATCTTAAAACATGACTATTCCTTTAGTTTAAAAGCTGTTTTTCCATCATCTATAGAAAGGCAAAATGTTAAATTAGCTCTCAACATTTTGCTAGATATATGGACCCCAAACTGTATAATAAAATTCCATTTCAAATAAGAATTCTGAGACAAAAAAATCGTTTCAAGTACAGCTTTAAAAATTTCTCTTTTGTATTTTCATTAGATTATATGGTTTGCTTCTGCTATTTTATTAGACTAGAATGAGGACATTTTGCAATAATTATACTAGGTACTAAATAGTCATAGAACATAAACAGCACATGCGGGTATCCCCTCGGGTATTCCATACCTAGGTGCTTAAAAATATATTAGCCAGCAACATGGAGAGTGAGAGTGACGCCGCATTTTCGGTCCGTAAAATAGCCGAAAATATCTGCTTCCATTGTGCTAAATAAGTTTTAACAGCTGTGAAGTGCAAAAAGTGCCTCAACCACTTCCATCCCGCATGTTTGCAACAAGCAAGCGGTGCTAAAAAGGCAGTATGCAAGCATGTTCAAAGTGACCAGCTTTCTAACCACAAAAATGCCATCGAACACGAAGGTGATCTTGCAGCTATACAAAGAGCTAAATCAAAAATACATCTCCCTGGAACGCAATTTCCACGTATTAAGGGACTGGAAAAAGCTTGAGGGAAAAGTGCCTGAAAATAAGCAGGTACAAAGTCCAGGGCCATCAAAAATTCATAGATTTCCACAGAACAACTGGCAACATTGTCAACTCGCCAGCGATAGAAGTCAGCTGCGACAGTGAACCAGGAGAACATGCGGAAAACGCCATCGACAGAAAGACAGAAGAAAACTGTTTCTGAAGTTTCAGATATGACAGCGAAACAAAAGTCTGAGGTGCACATTGACGGTGACAATGATATTGTTCTTGTTAAGCAATTCCAAGGTGGAAAAACTCTAGTTTCCCAGAAGAGTGCCACAAACGTCCCAACTACTGAGTAGAAAACCGTCTCATACAAAAGAAATCCGAGGAAAAAATTCCCTTTCTCTGCTGACAGGCCGGAACCAATTAAAGGTGTGAATAAAACTGCAAGTACACTGGAGGTAGCAGAAACACTATATTGGGTGTTTGTCTCTGGTCTTTCAAAAAACACAGAGCTCCAAGCAATAATGGACTTCCTCATCAATGTGATGCAAACATCATTCGTGAGAAAATGGAGACTTAATCGAAGCAAATTAGTTCATTCAAACTTGGAATACCAAGGCAGCAGGTAGACAGTATAATGAACCCAGAGCTTTGGCCAGAGGGTATAAGAATCAACCATTTTCGCAACCTACAACGCCAAGAGTCTGTGTATTTTTTCACATTAATGTACAAAGTTTATGTAGTAAAGCGTCAGAGCTGGAGGTGGTCCTTACTGAAAATGCTTTTGACTGTATTTTTATTAATGATCACTGGTTAAGAGCTGACCAGTTTTCCGTGATAACTTTGGAAGGATATAAAGATGCCTCCAATTTTTGTAGGTCTTCTAGAAGTCATGGGGTGTGTTGCCATATATTTAAAATCACATGTCGACTATCATGACTCAACCATCTCAAAGATTTCTGTCGAACTTGACTGTGAGGTGGCAGGTGTTTTCCTTAAAAAACATTCCACCCATCTTATTACAGTATATAGGTTCCCTAATGGTAATTTTTCTAAATCCTTGGAAATTATGGCATATATGTTGGACAGTATAAATTTGTCTCTAAATATCATTTTTACAGGTGACTTTAATGTCCATTTTACCACTACTGATACTAGGGCAGTTGAGTTGTAGAACCTTATGATGTCCTATGGTCTTCATCCGACAGCTAATTTCCCAACAAGAAACAATGCCTGTCTCGACAATGTGTTCACAAACATAATCACCTCGACCAATTGTTCTAGGCCTTTCGATTTACATCATCTGTCCGACCATAGAGGTATAGTTTTTCATTTAGAAAAAACTTAATACAGAAAAAGAAATCAAAATCTAGAATAAACTATAAACCAATTACAAATGAGGGTCACCTTTATAATAATGTTCAAAAGATAGGGTGGCATTTCGTCAATGATCCAGTAGTTTCAACTATTTGTTGAAGTTATAAATGAGTCCGTAGAGCTCAGTTTTCCTCTGAAATCAAGAATTCCCAGTGGTGACAGACAGGCCGTAAAGGTTGATGAATTAAGAGAATCTATGGAGAGGCTTCATGCTCTGGATGCTATGAATAAGCAACATCCTGAGTTGGTGCCAAGGGGTCAAGTGGGTATAGGAAGGTCTATAGAGCTAATATCTGCAGTTCTAAGAAAATAGCAAATGATGCTTACATTAAAAATTCCAATAGGCCAAATATTGCAATGTGGAATCTTTTAAAAAGTAAAAGTTCTTCATCCAATATAATACGTACAGATGCACTAAATGCACATACTTTTAACAACTTATTTATTAATATTGCTGATGAAATTGTGAAGGACCTACCAAAAGCCAAAAACTCTTTTGACAGCTACCTAACTTCAAACTTACCTCCAATGAATAGCTTTAATTTTCGATTGGCCACTTTCAATGAAGTTAGAGATAAAATATCTAGCCTAAAAAACAGCTTTGACATATCCACAAAAATCGTAAAGTCACTTAAAAACTTATTGTCTATCCACTTACAAAGTTAATTAACCATTGCGTCCTGGCTCGAGTCTTCCCCTCAGTTTTCAAAGGTGCCAAAGAAATATCCATTTTCAAGAATAAGGGTTCACCAGACAATGTTACCAACTACCGCCCAATATCGCTTTTACCTATTTTTTTCCAAAATTTTTGAGTCCATTCCAAAAGACCAAATGACTTTTTATTTTGAACATAACAACTTGTTTCGTACTGAGCAATATGGGTTTCGCAATAAAAAGTTAACAACCTTGGCTCACACACCATTTTGCTTGAAAAACTAGCGCACTCTAATTTCTCATCTGTGAGTATATCTCTCATTGAATCATACCTTACTGGTCGTACTCAATAAGTCTACTTTAACAACAAAAAATCTCAAACTTTGGACACTGACATTGGCGTACCGCAGGGCTCAGTGCTGGTTCCTCTTTTGTTCCTAATTTATATATACGATTTGTCAAGTTGTCAAAGCAGAGGCATGCTCATTCTTTTTGCTGATGACACGACCAAAACAATTACACTGATTCCTTGGCTGATATTGTCAGTGAGATGCAGTCCAATTTGTTTGATTGGTTTGCTGCCAATCAGCTTAGCCTTAACAGATATCTGTCTTGTATACGCATTTTTTGTTATGCTTTGTACCAATAAATATTTGATTGATTTGATTGATTGATTGATTGATTGATTGAAGCAGTAATGTGATTATCAATAGTTATAGGATAATATTTAACAATATTGTACTAGATTAATTCTATTGAAAATATTGAAATAAATAAATAAATTGAAAATATTTAATTCTGAAAGGTTTTGTTAGGCATTTGTCACCTATTTCCATTTATATATTGAGGAGTCCTTTGGATGGAGAAAGCACACTAACAAATTTGACATTACTATTATCTATTATGACACCTTTATACCTATAGTGATATTTTAGCAACTACCTAATTTGATAAACTAGATATTCAAAGGATTTTCCTTTGAAATTTCATTTTCCTTTCAAAAAAGTCAAATGAGGCGCGTCTAAGGGCTGAGCTTTAACCGGAAGCCCTTAAATATTATTTATGTGGGCAGAAAAAGGTAAGTAAACTGCAATATAATTTTAGATTAAAATAAAAATGAGTTAAAAAAATTATCAGTCATAATAGTCGCGCTTAAATTAATATTAGCCCAATTACGTTTCAAACTACATATAAAAAAAGGTAAATTTAACAAAAAAAAAATAAAAAATTTTATTGTGTTTTTTTGAGATTTTTACATCTAAAATGGCTATTTACCTGTGAAATTTTAAAAGAAGTTGCACATTTCAATATACGCCCGTAAATAAGTTTTGACTAGATTGGATGACGTCACGCGTAAGCGGTTAGGCCTTCTTATAGGAGGTAATGATTAAACTGACCCTCACCCTCAGACCCTCATTTTGAAGTATATAGCTTTTGTGATTAATTAATTATGAATAAAAAAATGTTTTCCACAGATTCTGGTGTCATATTAACAGGGATAATAGCAGCGACTTTAAATTGGAAGGTATTATCAGGGTAAAATTACCTTCAAAATGAGTTATTACTCGTGACCCATTCCATTGGAGCCAACAGTCAACACTGCTTAGAATTTTAAGTTGAGGAGTTAAAAACACAATTGGCACTAAAGTCAATAATCCACGAGTTCAAGCGTTTTTCCAGATTTTGATTTAAGATACTGAACGTCGAGGTGCAAAGTTTTCGTTGGGTCACCCTACATACTCCCACCGATATTTTACTTATAATGCGTCATACCTAAGTTTGATATTTTTGTGCCCAGGAAAATCTTGAACAAACTGGAGAGAGAACGTGGTTTAATGCTAATTCAAAAAATCGCTAAAATAGGAACTTTTGGATATCTACTCGCTTCTATTAATTATTGTACATGTGATTTTAAGAAATATATATTCATCATTTACAAATACGGTAGGCATTTGGTGTCACGCATTTTTTCCTAAGATGAGTAAGTCATGGGTTATTATATTAAAACAGCTTTACGTCTTTGGTATCTGTAAACAACTAAAGCAAAAGTTTTCATAATAACTGAAGTGAAACCTCTGAAAGAGATATTAGGAATTGAGTTTTTATTTTTTTAAAGTTTTTTCCACAATAGCCAGGTATAGTTCGCCCCACTGATGACCCCGTACATCGCTTGTCAGATTTTTGCTCCGAGGATCCGATGCTGAGATATCGGCAAAAACTGTTTTTTTCCCAAAATCGCCCCCGTTTCCCTCCATAAGGTCAATTGTACCCACCCCATGAGAAGCACCTACCATAAAAAATTTCAACCCCGTAGCTCTTCCCGTTCTCCCGAAATTAATAATTTTTTGCAGAATGGGGCGGGGGTGCAGTTTTCGTCCAGGATCCTCATTTTACCCTGGCTACATGTCCTTAAAATTTCAGCCTTCTAGCTGTACTGGAACATGGTTCATTAAAAGTGTTTCACTTTGATTTCCGTTTCATTTGATTTTAATTTTTTGGGACTTACCCTCGCTAAAGAAGTTTCACTTCAATAATAATTTCCGTATTAAAGTGAAAAATAGAGTCACAGTTTTCAACCGTGGAGTATTTTGGGCCTACCTATAACCTATATTAAAATACTGCATGTTGATCCAGAATCACATGATTATGTACAGTTACATCTTTGAAAATTTTTTATATTAGTAGACATTACCTGCGATAAAATAATATCATCTCCACTCTTTGAAACAATGACTACAGGGTGACCGTCTAGTTCTATCCAGTTGTTTAAAGTGGTATTCAAATCGACACCAGAAGGAAGAGCATTCGCCATCACATGATTTCCTAGGGAGGACCAGAGATTGGCTGGAACAGTGGCTTGTTGTGCACTAAAATGTAATGTATTAATAGGATAATGCACAGTGAGTAGATACATAATACATTGGACAATAACATCATCACTGCAAACATGTACATCAGCATTCAGTTGAAGAAAAGTTCCTTATTAGATAGTTAACATTACAATATTTATTTATTCAACAAGCACTCTGCAGACTTACACATTCTGAATGATGGTACCCCAGCTTCTTCTTCTTCTGTTGCCTTATCCGTTTCGGACGTTGGCTATTAACAAGGCTATTCTAATTTTATGCACGGCATTCCTAAACAGATCCACAAACGACAACCCAAACCACTGGCGCAGGTTGTGCATCCATGAATATCGTCTTCTTCCTGGTCCCCTCTTGCCATTTATCTTGCCCTGCACAATTAGCTGCAGCAGGCGATATTTATCGTGTCTCATGATGTGGCCAAAGTACTCGAGCTTCGTCTTCTTCACTGTAAAGATGACTTCCTTCTCTTTCCCCAGTCTCTGTAGAACGTCCGCGTTAGTGATGTGGTCCGTCCAGGATATTTTCAGAATGCGCCGATACACCCACATCTCGAAGGATTCCAGTTTCTTTAGCGTGGCCTCTGTTGTGGTCCAAGCCTCCACCCCGTAGAACAAAACAGAAAAGACATAACACCTTACTAGCCTTAGTTTTAGTTGTAGAGAAATATCTTTGCTAGTGAATAGTTTCTTTATGTTATTAAACGTAGCTCGAGCCTTTTCTATTCGTGATCGTATTTCCGATGCCTGGCCCCATTTCGCATTAACCGTGGTGCCGAGATATGTTTATGTTTCCACCTGATATATGTCCTGACCATTTATCGTCAGATTCATTGGAGGATGTTGACTTTTGCTAATGATCATCCATTTCGCCTTTGATGGGTTCAGAGAGAGTCCATATTCTTCACTTGGCGAGTATATGTTTTGCATCATTCTATGTAGTTCTTCACTGTCATTTGCTATTATTACTGTGTCGTCCGCATACCTGATGTTGTTAATCGTTTCTGCATTTATTTTGACGCCGTCTGATGTTTCATCTAGAGCTTTTCTGAAGATTTCTTCAGAGTATATGTTGAACAAGAGCGGTGATAGAATGCAACCCGGTCTCACTCCTCTTCCAACAGAAATTCCGCTGCTGAGCGAGTTACCAACTTTAATTTTTGCGGTTTGGCTCCAATACATATTAGCGGTTATACGGATGTCTTTGCCATCAATACCGCTATTTCTGAGAACCTCGATAAGTTTTTCGTGTTTGACCTGTACCGTAGCTTATGCAACGTATATTTGTATTTTGACAGAAATTTTATAAATAACGATAGATATCAAGAAGCAAGCAGAGACATGTATATTATTAAATAACACAAAGAAAAAAATATTTCCTACAAATGCAATTAGTGTAGATAGATATACTGGAAGATCTCGTATAGCTTTGAGTATTTTCTGAACATCCATATTTAGTACGATCGGTCGCGTCAAGGAAGTTGCTTCTGTCTTAACATAACGGGCTTTCCCTTCGACGATGTTCGAACGAAAATGATTCTTGAGAAGCAGAGATTTTGCAGACTTGTTCTGAATTGTGTCCAATCGGCTTATATTGCAAGTGTTGTCGAATACTTGTGGTTGGGCATTATACTTCTCATCAAGCAATTTCATTAACTCATTATCGCTTTGGTGTCCACAACATATTACGTGTGTCTCTTGATGATCCGAAACCGAATCTGAACGATTAACAGTAAAAAAATTAAGTAGACGGCATATAGTAGATAATGGGAGCTATAGAAGCAGTTTACAATATTGTTAGTGAAGACTTAGACAAGAAGTGGCCCGATATGCTAGCCTTAGTGCCCAAACTGATTATATCTTGCCATGGTACTTCAACTAGGAACTTAATATTCCAATTCTGAGAAGTTTTCTCAACAGTAAAATATGACACATGCTATCAAACGCTTTGGAGAGATCTATGTAAATTACAACCTATAGTTTTGATTCTCGAAGGCTGAAGCATCTGATAGCATCATATATCGGTTAACCATGGCTGGTCAACCATTAACATATATAGGATGCAAGTATCTCGTCCGCCAGTAAACAGAGCCAGCCTACATACACGAGCAGCCCGTAATCTGGTCCGTCAGTAAATCGAGTCCGTTCACTTACACGATGCATGCAAAGGCATTTCTCTTCGCTCGCCAAATTAAAGTATCGAACATAATTCTATGGCACTGAATTTATAAGTCGCAATAAAGCAACCCCTTGCACATTTGAAGTGAAATTATCACGTAGATATTTTAGCATTGGGCTTATAAGCATTATTAATATGAATTGGGTCATCTGCAGATCACTATTATGGTATGGCCATTTTGTATGCAGTGGGGCTTAATAGATATGCTTAATATGGTACACCACGGTTCTTTCATTTGCAGAGAGATTCACTTCTAGTCTGTATTAGGTAGTCTTGCAGTCGCCCAAACTAACCTGAGCTGAGGAGTAAAGCTTTTATAGGTAAGAGAAGAGTCTCGCAAAAATAAACGTCACAATATTTCATATACTTATTTAACTAAATAATGGCCATACTCAATGAACGAGAATAACATTTCTTGTAAAGCTAGAGCCATACACACTTCACTTGAAATAACCCAGTGCTAAACATACAAGTTAGCTAAGGCGAAAATAATTCATATTATAAAGAAGCAGCGAATCAGATACTTCTTTTAAGATTTTTACAATAGCGAACATAAAAAGCTACACTATACTCTATTTCGAAATGATGCGAAGTAATAAATCATTTTCTGATGGCTGATACATAGGCGTACATAATTACGTACATATACGTACATATTTTAAACGTTTACCTGTCCTAATACTCGGACTTTCCCAGCATTATATTTATCACACTTAGGTTTTTTTATTACTATTGTAAACATTCAAATTTGACGATTTTTTGTATGCATACCCTAAAGTTTAAGTCATTGTAATTTTTCAGTTATATTTGTTCTTCCGAAGAAGACACAGTGTGTTTGCTTCATTTCATAGTTTCAATTAAAATGGCTAATTCAGTTTTCTCTCCGGTGAAACGAGGGAGCAAATGTCCATTTTCTGTTAACGAAATGAATATTATTCTTAATGTATATGACGCCCTCAAACATCAAAATCCTCTGTATAGCGTTGATACTGTGGTGGAAATGTGTTCGCAAATGACGGGTGTTTCAAAAACGTCAATATATAAATTAAGGTGTGAACGAAAAAGTGGAGCTGTAAAACCACCTATACCATCTTCAGGAAGAAAGACGGTGCCTATCGATGAAGACTACAAACTTATAATTAGAAGAACAGTACATTCCTTTTATTTTAATAAGGAAATACCAACCATCGACAAAATTTTAGGAGCCTTGAAGCAAGACCAAAATATGTCTCCAACGATAAGCAGGAAGAAATTGTGGACAACTTTAAAACAAATGAATTTCAGCTGGGAAA
>MU188530.1:22132-60069 GCA_016904865.1 Pissodes strobi | reverse complement strand
TGTATGAGTTCAATCCAATCGTTATAATAATTATAGTAGTTATAGTTCTTAAATTAATTTCGGTGCTTTCGTTGTTGAGATTACAAACAAACTACGGATACCTATACCTAATTAATATTGAATAGGTATGCGGTGGGCGAGCTGAGCAAACTGAGCATGCGATACGCTGTTATGATTATACATATTCTATATATTGCACAATATGAATGAAATTTATCTTCCACTTTCAAATTTCATTATTTTCGTGAATGTTGTGTATGTGATGTGATGTGTATTGTGTAAAAGAAAATGAAAATACTGATTTATCAGTGTACATTCTTGTAGTCGGTAAAATAAATGCTGAATGTTTTTATGTTCTATTATTTTATTGCCTACAAAAAAAAATAAAAAGGAACTCCATAATAAGACAAAAATATATACAAATTATTACATTGCATTTAGCCTTTCCTTCCGAAATGACTGTGTACTGCAACCAAATAGCACTACGTTTTTGTAATTGTTTCGCGTTTCTTTCCATTTCGAAAGAATATTCTACAATTTAATACACCCTGTAGTCGATTTACAGCCAAGATAGACTATTAACTATTACAAAACAAACGAACTCGAAGGGAGGCGTGATATTAAATGGACTGCTATTAGTGGTATTTTACTATATTTTAGACCTAGCTACAAAAGTGGGCATACAATATACAGCACGGCTGTAGTATGATGCATAGATATGATGTTTCGCCGGAAAACGAAGCAGGTCTTCAGACTGGGGAATCCTAGCTGCCTGCCAATCATAGCTTATACAGGCACAGCCCGCACCGCATTAATATAATACCACAGTTTATACCGTCATCGAATACCGATACCAATATTCGCACTCATTATTTACGTTTATGAAATATGCATTTCGTAATTCGCGTCATTCGTGATTGGAGTATTTGGAGGCTAGAGTAACGACAATCAGCTAGTAACGAGAGTAACGAAATAACGATTTTGAGAACAAATTTGTATTCGTTACTATTAGTACTCCGTATGTAACGAACACTTTGTAACGAATACTTGAATTTCTGACAACACTATGCGGCAGTCGGCGAACTGCGAATGTTCGCCAACTACCGAATCTAGCCAAACGGAGTTCGCTTTTTCATTCAAACATGCGGGCATTGCCGAACTTCGATCGAAAAAATGGGAAACGCCCAATGTTCGCCAGGAAGGTTAGTTTGAAAATAAACATGAATAGCGATGAATCTGTGACAATTCCTGCGGCTGCTTTTGTCGTGTTATGCGGCGGCTTTTTATGGCTCTAGGCCTGAGAGACTATTATCCCACAAATGGTCAGACTCCGCTAGAAACAAAATCCTAGATACATGCTGGATTTCAGGTTAATAAAAGTAAAGTAAAAATATGCTACATAAAGAAAAGTACTTACCTAAATAATGAATATGTATGTATATAAACAATATTCAATATACGCAAAAATGCCACACTACTAGGTGAAAGGTGAAACAAAACCACTCTCACAATCCCCAGACGTTATTAAAGGCGAACTACAAATGTCTGGACGTGTGGATGACGCCACGAACAACAGCGAGACGAGCGCTCGTCCTCTTTGATGCATGCAAATTTACCGACACCGCGTGGGAAAAGGCGAGCGAGTTGCCGAACGATTTGCCAAACTGCAAACTTTCCATACGCACATCGCAGTTCGGCAAACCCTTGCTCGGAGTTCGGGTTAGTTTGGGTAAGTTAGCCCCGGCTTAAGGCGCAAAAGAAAAAAATAATTAGAATCCCATTTCTAATATTTTTCGTCAGTACGCGCACCCTCGACGCGCATCGTAAAGCAGCCATTCTTCGTGGGCAATCGGTGTCGCCCGACAATCGATTTAAGTTTATTATTGCATTTGACCAGTGCCTGCTTGCTGCGTGTTTTGTATTGTGACATTACGTTCTGCTAGGTGCTAGTTTTTTGTTTTTATTTATTTTTGTATGTTTGTGTTAAAACTATTTCGAGAATATTTGGACGAAATTAATAACATCAGAGGAAATTATAGGTGCTGTGTACCGAACTGTGAACATAAATCTTATAACTGCAGTCTCACTTTTTTTTCTTTCCCGAGTAGGTAACTTATAAAAACAAATCTATATTTTTTTCGTTACCTATTATCCAATGAGGACTAGACAATGCGATTTTTTTACTTTCCCTGTACTGAAATAGCCATCTTATTTAATTCTCTCCCGCGAATTCGGATATGTTCAGCAAAAAACAATTGAACATCAAATAAAAGTGCTAGGGGTCACTTTGATATTTTTTTTATGGAATGCCCTGTATATTACCACATTTTGTGTATTATATCCTATACCTATCTTTAGCTGTTTACCAAATATTGACAGTTGGAAGTCGGGCATTTTGACCCTTTGACAGGCTCTAAAATCTAAACCGCACGAGATCAAAGAAAACGTTTTGCACATTCCTATATTGGGCTTTCATAAGCTATCGAATGATAGTAACTTTGAATTTAACCGGAGGTTTTAGAGTTCCGGTTAAATTCGAAGATACTGTCATTCGTTAGTTTATGAAAACTTAAGATAGGAATGTGCAAACATTTTTTTTTTGATCTTGTACGGTTTAGATTTTAGAGCCTGTCAAGTTGTCAAAATACCCGAGTTTCTACTGTCAATATTTAGGAACAGCTAAAGATAGGTATAGGATATTATACACAAAATGTGTTTAGATTTTTCTAGGGAGTTCAAAAATGTAGTAATATACAGGGTGGTGTTTCATTTAAAAAATATCAAAGTGACCCCTAGCACTTTTATTTGATGTTCAATTGTTTTTTGCTGAACATATCCGAATTCGCTGGAGAAAATTACATAAGATGGCTATTTCAGTTTTTTTTATAAAAGTACAGGGAAAATCAAAAAATCGCTTTGTCTAGTCCTCGTTGGATAACCCTGTAAGGGGGCCTTAAAATTTGTATTGTTTGTAGCATTTCTACATACCGTATAGATATAATATGTATTTTTCTTCATGCATTTCTTGACAAAATTAACTGTTTTAGATTCATTACCTTTTTTCGTATTCATGGTTGGCATTGTTGGCCGTATACATATAACCTCAAAAGGCCATGGAACAATGTTAGATTTTTTTATCCATTACCGTATACAATCGCTACTTTTAAGTTAATTTTAAATGCAATACAGGGAATATACTACATTCTTAAACATAAATAATATTATAGAAAATATTTTGTTGTTATCCAATAGATATAGAAAATGCACAAATATTAAACGGGCTTTACTTATATGACTAGGATACAAAGACGCGTATGACTACTTTGGAAAAAAGTGGGTTTCCATGGAAGAATGAAATTTTCCATGTTTTCTTTTCCTCGGTATTTATTATAATTTTTTTCGGTCTTTTATATAAAAAAATTAAAAATGCATTCTGAGTATTTATATAGTTTAAGGATCATTTTTCTCTTGTAACGATATTAGCTGCTAATACGGGGTCAAAGGGAATGATTCTCTATTCTTGGACGGGGTTTCACGGTTTATTACATAGGTTTGTTTATTTTTTCTCATAGGTGTGAGTTGCAGATATTATTTATTTTAGGGAGTTGTCTTTGAAGTGAAACTTCTTTAGCGAGAGCCATGTCAGAAAAATTCACAGTCCTTCACAAAGATGCCGTCGGGGAGGACATTGAAAATGCCAAAGCAGAATGCAACGCTAGGAAATTTGAGATCTGAGAAAACTCATAAGTGTGTGGAAATATATAGTTGATAGAAGTTTGAGTGAGATCAGGTTAGATTACGTAAGTTTAGTTTACCAAAATATACCAAATAAATATATATTACTTCAAGTCTCGATCTTTCTTACAATTTAATACTCAAATTCCTCGATCTAACGATATGAACACACGACTGTCGTGAGAAACTAAAAGTCATCCTCACCTATCCTTAACACAATCTAATGTAAAAAATTACTCTTAGCAGATCACGCAAGTTTAGTTTATCCAAATATATCACATAAATGCATATTACTTTAAGTTTCGTTCGTTTTTACTATTTATAACACTAGTGGTGGTTGTAAAAACTGCATTCGATTCGTCGTTTAAGCCCCGATCTAACGCGGTTAGTTTCACTTTGTATCAACTTATTTTAGTCATTTGAGTTAGTTCCAATACGTTATAATCAATTTTAATAGATTTGGTTAGTTTTGGTTAGTAGTTGAATCAATTTTCGGTTAGTTTCGCTTAGTCGCAACTTTTTTAGTTATTTGAGCCGGTTCCGTTACGTTATAATCAATTTTAATAGATTTGGTTGCTTTTGGTTTGTCGTCTAATCAACTTTCGGTTATTTTTACGTAGTTTCAACTTATTTTACTTATTTGAGCAGGTTCTGATACAATATAATCAATATTAATACATTTGGTTCGTTTTAGTTAGTCGTCCAATCAACTTTCGGTTAGTTTCACTTAGTCTCAACTTACTTTAGTCATTTGAGTCGGTTCCGACGCGTTATAATTAAGATTAATAAATTTGGATACTTTTGGTTAGTCATCTAATCAATAGTTTCACCTAGTCTCTACTTATTTTAGTCATTTAAGTCGGTTTCGATTCCATATAATCAATTTTAAGCGATTTGGTTAGTCGGGGTTAGCCGCCTAATCAACTTTTGGTTAGTTTCACTTAGTCTCAACATATTTCACTTATTTGAGCTCGTTCTGATACGTTATAATCATTTTATTAGCTTTGGTTAATTTTGGTTAGTAATCAACTTGCGGTTAGTTTCTCCTTCCTAGATCTGTGGTTAGTTTTACTCAGTCTCAACCTCTTTTAGTCATTTGAATCGGTTCCGATACCTTATAATCAAGTTTAATAAATTTGGTTAGTTTTGGTTAGTTGTCTGATCAACTTCCGGTTAGCTTCACTTAGTCTCAAGATATTTTACTTACTTGAGCCGGTTCCGATGCGATATAATAAGTTTTAATAGATTTGGTTAGTTTTGGTTAGTCGTCTAATCAACTTTCGGTTAGTTTCACTTATCCACAACTTATTTTAGTCATTTGAACTGGTTCCGATACGTTATAATCAATTTTAATGGATTTGATTAGTTTTGGTTAGTAATCCAATCAACTTTTGGTTATTTTCACTTAGTCTCAATTTATTTTCTTTATTTGAGCGTGTCACGATACGTTATAATCAGTTATGCATAAACCGTGTCGTGACGATCAATAAAATTTTCCGTGTCGTGATGCGACCTTGGAAACTCACTGTCAAGAAATCATTGTATTTATCTGAACCGACTCCGATATGTTATGGTCAAATATAATGTTTCTGGTTAGTTTTGTTAGTCACAAAAATTCGGTTCGTTTTGTTTAGTTTTAACTTACTTTAATTTGTGTAACCTATTTCGATACATTTTAGCCCGTTTTGGTGCTTTTGGTTACTTTTGATTAGTTTTGGTTAGTCATTCAATCAACTTACCGATATGTTATACCCAATTTTAATGTTTTTGGTTAATTTTGGTTTTCAGTTAGTTTTAATTTTAATCGTTTCAATCGGCGCCGATACGTTATTATTGAATTTAATGTTTTTGGTAGTTTCGGTTAGTCGCCAAAATTCGGTTCGTTTTGGTTAGTCCCAACTTACTTTAATATTTTTAATCTGTTCCGATATGTTTTAGCCTTTTTTGGAGCTTTTGGTTACTTTCGGTTAGTCGTTGAATCAACTTTCGGTTAGTTTCAGTTAGTTCCAATATATTTTAGTAATTTGAACCGGATCCGATAGGATATAACCAATTTTAATTTTTATGGTTAGTTTTGGTTATTGGCCAAATTTCGCTTACTTTGAGTTAGTTTTAACTTACTTTTTTTTTTAATTTGTGCCGATTCATTTTAACCCTTTTTGTGCATTTGGTTACTTTTAGTTAGGTTAGGTTAGCCATTCAATCAACTTTCGGTTAGTTTCAGTTAGCCTTAATTTATTTTTGTCGTTTGAACCGATTCCGTCCTCAGAAACAGACTAACACGCTCTCTCACGTATATTACGTGATGCCTAATGTAGCATGCACTTTTTCGTGATTTGATATCCCAACGCTTGTCAAAGTGAAATATTTATTAAAGTGTAACGCCCCTCTGATTAAGCATGTTCCAGTATATCTAGAAGGTCAAAATTTTCAGGACATGTAGCCGGGGTAAAAGTAAAAGGATCCTAGACAGAAATTGGACCTCGTATCCCCACCACCACCCACCCGTTAAGCCAGGAGAGGAGGGAGGGGAAGAAAAAAGTAAAATAATTAATTTGGGGAGAACTGCAAGAGCTACGGGGACGAAATTTTTTATGGTACGTGCGCCTCATGAGGGCAACTTTTAACAAATTGGAGGACAGGGACTCTAATTAAGGGGGGATTTTTGGGAAAAAATGCCGATATCTCTGCAACGGAGCATCGGTTCGAAAGTCTGACAAGCTACGATTCCATATCGCGGGGTCATCAGTGGGAACGGGAGTTATACCTCCCTCCTCCTTGGATACCCAAAAATGTTCGAAAAAGTGGGAAAAAAAATTAAAAACATAAAAAATTGTTCGGAAAGTTAATGAAAGTCTTATAAAACGAAATAAGAAAAAAAAGAGGAAAAAAGAATAAGTGGTTCGTGAAGTTAATAAAAGTATTAGGTATAAAAAAAAATAAAAAATAAAAAATAATAAGAAAAGGTTAAGAGAAACGCGGTTTTCGGCGGAAAAAAAAAAGGAAAAAGTGATCTTTTAAAATATGAAATAATATACATTTTAAATAATTGGAGACCTGTTTGAGAGTAACATTTCAAGAAATATTTTTAAATTTTTGGTGAAAATTTCCTGAAAAAAAATATCTTCCGTATTTCCCACTTTTTATATCTTTTGAAACAAACTCTATAGATGGGCGCCGAAATATGCGGGAAGAACTTGTATGTATATATATATGCAATGCATTATACTATATTTTACCATTAATATCCGAAATGCGTTATTATACATATGAACTAAGCATTTTAGGAATTATGGATCAGTAATTATCTTTTAGGTAGAAATCAGCAAGCCTACAAGTCCAGGGTGTCCCATTTTCGATGATATTACGGGGTATCTCACTTACCAGTAAAGATAGAGAGTTGCAGTTTTCGCTATACTTTGCTACTTTTTTGTGAAAAGAGCGATGGTATAAACAAAATTTTCATAGCTCGCTTCGTTTATGAGATACAGGGCGAAATTGAAAATAATGCATTTTGGGACCCCCCTCGTATCTCCGTTATCTTTTAATATATCGCAAAGCTAAAAAATTGCTCTTAAACAGTTTTTGACGTAGAATCCAGTGGCGTGATCAGATTTTTGCTGTGAGCTGTAAATTTTTAGCTATAAATCAAACTTATGTTTTTTTTAATGGAATACCCTGTAATTTTTCTTTCGTTTGATTGGAAATGTTATAAGCTTTATATAAATATATAATACATTAAATGTATTTTAAATAATAAGTCTAAAATTCATAATTTCACAAAATGTGTCACTCTTGAATTTTCGTTTGAATGGAAATTTTATAAGCTTTAAAAAAATATATAATACATGATATGTATTTTAAGTAATAAGCCAAAAAATCCATAATTTCACAAAATTTTTCTCTATACGACACTCTTGATGAGTATAATATAAGCATTGTCTTTTGAACAAACAACAGTATAAGTATTAGCAAGCAGAGACAATGGAATGGTATTTTTTTATTGGCAAGACATTTTAGTGGCAAAATTTATATTTTCTCTGTAATATTGTATTTTTTACGATGGCTCAAAATGAAAATTATCAATGTTTTGAAAAATATGACATGTTAGTCTGCTTTATACAGAGCAATGAAAACTTACGTAAAGCTTCTCAGCTATATTCCAATAAGTTTGTTTGAATATTTATTTACCTTTTGACTTATTTGGGTTTATTTTTTAAGTATCATTTTAATATATAGATATCCCGAAAGAAGGCATCCTGATCTTTTAATGTTTGCCGAAATAAAGATAAAAATTGGTAGAACAACGAACGTTGCCTCCGCCCTTATCGCGATTTTCCTTATTATTCGTTTTTGGTAGGAGCCGGATAAACGTTCCATGTTCTCTTTATTCCGGAAAACATTAAATGACCAGGTTGTCTTCCTTCAGAATATCCATAAATTAAAATGATACTTAAATAATAAATAAACCCAAATAAGTCAAAAGGTAAATATATATTCAAACAAACATATTGAATAGCTGAGAAGCTTCACGGGAGTTTTCATTGCGCTGTGTAAAGCAGACTAACATATATCATATTTTTGAAAATATTAATAATTTTCGTTTTCAACCATCGTAAAAAATACAATATTACACAGAAAATATAAATTTTGCTACTGACAGGTCTTGACAATAAAAAAAAGATCATTCCATTGCTCTGATAATCGCTGCCTACTAATACTTATAACATTGTTTAAAAGATAATGCTTATACTATACTCATCAAGAGTGTCGTATAGAGATACATTTTGTGAAATTATGAATTTTAGGCTTATTATTTAAAATACATATCATGTATTATATATTTTCCAAAAGCTTATAAAAGTTCAATTCAAACGAAAGAAAAATATACAGGGCATTCCATTTAAAAATACCATAAGTTTGATTTATAGCTAAAAATTGACAGCTCACAAAAATCTGGCTACGCCACTGGGTTCTACGTAAAAAAGTATAAGAGCAAGCTTTAGCTTGGATAACGAAGATACGAGAGGTTCCCAAAATGCATTATTTTCAATTTCGCCCTGTATCTCAGAAACGAAGCGGGCTATGAAAATTTTATTGTTTATACCATTGTTCTTTTCACAAAAAGTAGCACGGTATTGCGAAAACCGCAACTCTCTATCTTTACTCGTAATATTATCGAAAATGGGACACCCTGTACTGGCAGCAAAATCAGACTGCTGAAAGTTGCAAATATTTTGCCGAAGCGAGAAACGCATACTGATTGACGAAACTGAAGACAGACCCAAACAAAGAAACAGGAATAAACTGTTGCTCCCAGTGGCTCCAGGAATTTCTGGTCGGTAGCGAAGGCAGTAAGAAATAACTTTACAAACACGTCCCTCCCACCTTTGACAGACGAACGCGGCGACACGGTGACTACGGCTAATGAAAAAGCAGACATGCTCGCCGTAATGTTTTCAACGTACTCTACCTCAAACGTCTCGCAAAGCAAGGCTCTCCCCACCATATCCAACATCAATACTATCATTGCAGAAGTTAAGTTTCACCACCGTGATATTCGTTAAATCCTCAAAGAGTTAGATACGCAAAAGGCATCAGGACCGGATGGAATACCTGCCATCGTGTTAAAGAACAGAGCCAACGAACTAACACCCATTATTTCCAGTTTTTTTTTCCTCTTTTACCGAAAAGGGATTTCCCATCTTCTTGGAAAGTAGCTCGAGTGCAACCTGCAAAAGCAAGAAAACCACGTCCTCATACTATTGCCCAATTGACTTGCCTCCAATATTCTCCAAGGTTATGGAACATGTAGTCAATAAACAACTACTCAAGTACCTCGAGACCAACAGAATAATTGGCGATAATCAATACGGCTTCAACAAACAGAGATCGACAGGAGATATATTGGCCTATGTCAATCATATATGGAGTAGGACAATAATTGGGAACTACGGAAAATCTTTAGCGACTGTATTGGATATTTCGAAGGCGTTCAATAAAGTTTGGCACGACGGATTGCTCAGCAAACTGCCGTCTCATGGACTGCCAACGTCTCTCTGCAGCTGACTTGCCAGTTTCCTTAAGAACCGATCTCTGCATGTTGCCATTGATGGACACATCTCAAACATAGTCACAATTAATACGGTGGTGCCTCAGGACGTAATACTTTCACCAACTATATTTCTCATCTGTATTAATGACCTACTGGCCAAAACCAATAATCCTGTTTACAGTTTTACAGAAGTCATTTTCCTTGTCTCCCAATTTAGATCAGAAAATCCAGCGACTGAGACTTATGACCGCAGACAGGTGCAGATTACAAAAATTTATAAGTTCTGGAGAAAGTTCGAACTTTGGGCGTCAGGAATTTGGTCTAGTTTAATGCAGCAAAAAATCAAGCAGCCACGTTTCCAGAGAAAGCCAATACGGCGGGCCCTGACGTTCTTATGGCAAGATAGACCATTCCTTCATCCTCGTCAATCGGACTACTGAGTGTCTCAGTTAACAGGAATATGTCCTGACATGACCACGTTACTAACATCGCAAAATCAGCCTCGCAGAAGTTTGGAGCCCTGTTCCGTAACAAAAAACTGTATACACCGCAGCAGCTACTCTTGCTCTATAAGACGCAAAGAAGACCGTGCTTAGAATAATTCTCAAACATCTGAGGTGCCGCACCGAAACAGACCCTAAAGATGCTGGATTTCATTCAGAAGAGAGTTGTGCGTGCGTCTCGATGGTGACCCGGAGTTGACCTGAGATCTGGATAGTTTGGAACACCGCAGATATGTGGCCGAGATATCCCTGTTTTACAGCAGATGTTCCCAAGATTTGGCCTATTTGGATATTCATCCTTCTAGTATATTGTATTAACGTATATTGTATTATGCATTTTTTTTCCAATCCCAGGAATAAAAAAAGGGTGCTTTACACATGAGTACCATACAAAATTTTTTCTACTACCAAAAAATATATGGCAAAACAAAAATTATATTAAATTACTTTATGCACTAGTGCGTAAAATAAATTATTTTACGCACTAGTGCGAAAAAATATTGTTTTACGAACTGCCCTAAATGTCAAAAAAGATGTCAGATCTACTTTCCGCCCTAGTGCGTAAAGTTAGTATTTTACGCACGGTAGTAGAAAAATATATTTACAGGACTAAACGAGTTGTATTACAAAAAAAGGATTTTTTATTTGATGTAATGGGTAAATGTATACACTTTAGACCCCTAAATATAAAACAATAAAATTGAAAATTATTAGCTTGGTGACTTAAGTGTCTAATAAATATTCTAAAATTAAGCTACATTACAGGTACAGGTAATAAACTGAGTAAAAAAACAAGATACTAGCTAAATATAAAACAATAAAATGGCAAATTATTAACCTTGGTGACTTAAGTTTCTAATAATTAATCTAAAATTAAACTGAATTACAGGTACATGTAAGAAAATCAGTAAAAAACAATATCCTAGCTAAATATAAAACAATAAAATTTGATGCGGCATATGAGGATCCGGCTTTTTAACTTACATTTTTATGACGTTCTGGCTGTTCAAATATATACAAGTGGGAGCAAACTAAGCGTTGCCTCTTCTTTTCTTGGTAATGTTCAATGGCCGCCTTTTAGCTGTGATATTGATGCATACATTTTAAACAATTTCTAAGAAAAAAGAAGTAACTAACGAAATGCCGCCTTTTTATTTAGATTTTGTCGAATACCGCCTTTTAATTTAGAAAAGGGATTACGTAGCACACTTACTGCTAACTTAATTTTAAACTTTTCAACAAAAAAATATTTTTCAGGCTTCAAAATATATTTTTTTTAAATAGAGGATATCCGGGAGAACCCAAAAATACCGAAATCAAGAAATGTTAAAAAATTCACTTGCCGCCTTTTTTCTTATGAGGGCAGTATATACATAGGTAGTAAATTATATAAGTATTAGAAGGTAATTAATTAAATAAATTATTGAAAATTATTATAATAGGTGTTGAATATTTTCAGATCAGTGTTGAAAATAAAATTTTCCACACACTTGTAGAAAAAATACTTTCGCTGCCAGTAAAACAGTTTTCAGGAGTAAAGTTGATGTACTTATTTAATCTAAATATTGTCGATGTGCTAGACAATTAACATGACAGAATAGTCCTATGAATTTAAAAAACTCATGATTGGATAAGCCCGAACGGCAGGAAAAGCCTTTCTATTGCCACTGGAAGCGTCAGCAAAAGACTTTTTTCTTCAAACGTCAGTAAATCCGTCATTACTCGACTGTGTAGGCGGCCGTGAAGTTTCGTTTTTCCTCCGCCGGAGCTTTACTTTTCACTTTTCCGCCGACGGAGGTAAAAGTGTTGTCATAGCAACATAGATACAATATACAAACAGGCAACAAAATAAGCGTCAACAACTCAAGATTTATTAAATTACAATTTGTATTTATCACTCAATTTGTGACTGCATTTCTAAAAATCACTAATTTAGGAACAAATTGGTCATTATTTAATCGATTTTACTCAATAACTGCTTATCAATACGGAATTAAAACGCAATCGGAGACGCAATCTTAAAAAATAATTATTGTTGACAGTGTCCACTGACAGCTTTATGTTATATTACTATAGCAACAACATGTGCCTATTCATCGACACCGGTCTAGGCCGCCTTGCGAGCCCACATCTTTAATAATAATTAGATATTATTGCTATTAAAAAGAGATATTTTTGCATTAATTTGTCGACATTTGAAGAAAAAACAGCATATTTTATTCGGAGGAAAAGTTACTTTTCATGGCTTGCTCTCTATTACCAGCCTCACTCCGTTCGGCTGTTAAACACGAGCGCGCCATGAAAAGTATCACTTTTCCTCCATATAAAATAATATACTATTTCAGTAGCTGAACTTTTTCGTCAATATAAAGTGAAGTTTTTATCTCGTTTATAGAGTTAAAAAAATAGTATATTGTGTAACTAGTAGGAAAAGCAAAACATTCCTGAATGACAGGAGTCCAGGAATGTGCTGTTTCTACGAGTTGCACATACTATTTTTTATCCGATAGGAATTAATTAGAATACGTACTTATAAAAATAAAGCCAACTATTACTCTAAATAAAAACGGTGTTTTAAATTTAAACTCAACATAATATCAATTTTTGAATCTAGCGAGCTTGACGTTTATTACGTAACTACTAAACAAGGCGTTTGAATAGGACGGAAATGCTATATTCCCGTCCTAGGACGGAAATGTTATATTCCCGTACAGTTATTGCCTATTCCCGTAGAGTTATTGCATGTTGCCAAGCAACGAATACAATATACTGGAATAATGACATTTGCGGTGAAAAAACACATCGGAAAGGTATAGTTTTTCATCCAATCAGATAAAAACTTATGTTTTTCTGAGGTTTGCTGATAGCAATATATTAAGATACTAGGCTAGTTTTCAAAGACCATATTTTATCGTATGAACATAAAATTAGGAAACGACCCGCTTTCTGGAAATTTCCTAACGTGCGAGTGTGCTAAATGTGCAAGCAACTTTTAAAAAAGTTAAAAAGTAGTACCGAAAAGTGGTTCTTTCCGGCACTTCTTTGGATGTCGAATTGGAATCACTTTGAACGCAAAATAGAAAATTTCTGTTTCGGTACTGCGGATATAACTGTGTTGTAGAGTATTTTGCTGAAGGTTCCAAATAGCACCTTAATTTGGGTTAGTTTGGGTTAGTTAGTAGCCTTTCCTTTCATGGTCTTGTACTCTATGTTGATTATAAAAATTCAAAAAACAGATAAATTAAAGAAAACTATTAAATATACGTTATTCATTTTCTAAACTTAAAATGCTTATTTTAAGTATGACAGATTTATTCAACAGCAACAAATACTGAGATCATGGACTATTTACTTTATCACGAAAATAGAAAAGGTATTTGGAAAAATTTGTAACCGATCGTCATATCAAAAATGATAACTGCAGGGAAGACCAAAATAAACACATAAGTGGTGTCATATTAGCATGGGTTGTAATCTTTATGCATCACCCAGAGATGAGATTACAATGCATTACTATCTAGTATTGTCTTACTCTACCCTAATTTTTACCCTGTAATCAATCCCTCATTCTAATTTTCATTGGTCCGCAATTCGGTGTAGGTTTTAAGGGTATCCATCCATCGATCCGTAATTTAGACATGACCAATAAGGCAGCCTTTGGTTAATAACTGAGCAAAAGTACCTCAAAATACATATTTATTCTTATATCGTACGCGCCTTTTCACCGTCCTTGCAGGCTTCTCAGTTCTAATTAATCAATAATTTGGTATTCGGTTAACTAAATTATGTAATTAGTTTTCCTTTCATTAAATTTCAGAATCCAAACAACCATTTCAATAATAAATTCAGTCAGATAATTAAGTTTATACACGGGTTGTTATCGGGGTGCAGAGTTGGCTTAATCAATTTATTAGTATTTAATTTTTTTACATTTTTCTAACATGGCAGAAAAGGCTTTTGAAATGTTGATAATGTTCTTAATATAGGTAGCTAAAGATATGCATCTACTTCCATAGATAAAATAAAGTAACGTAAATATTTACCACGAAAAAATGAAAAACCTACCGTTAGAGAATCCTGCTTGAGCAAAATATGAATTTAAAATTTGTCTTGTTTTGGTCGATAGATTTTTTTCGCACACGTCTTAATTGCGGATGACACATAAACTATGTGTTATATGCAGCGTTAGAAGTAAAGTTTGTTTTTTTTTTGTTTTGAAACCTTGTAACTTCGAGTTAAGTTAACGAATTTCTAAAAATGAAAGAAGTTAAGAGTTTAGGAGTGAGAATAAATCGTATTTAAAAAAAAATGCTTATTGGTCGGTATAAACAACTAATTCTTTAATCATTTATGACTAAAAGTGAAGGTGGTTATTACCTTCATAATTAACCACTTTAATTAGTATAGGAAAGTGGGCATTTTGTTAATAGGGTGAGAATTGAAACATGTATTTTAGGTATCACGTACTTTAATAACACAAGAATTAATTTGCATTTAATATGATTAATATCTATAATGATTTCTAACTACTTTCAAACATTTATGCATTCACACATAAAACTAAATAGGTACTATACATACGGTTCATTATTATTAAATGTCTAACACAACTTCTTGATTATTTAGATCTAAAATGAACTAGATAGCTCCTTTCTTTCCCGATTTTAAATGAACTTTTTTGTATTTAAACTAACTGCCTTTCGTTCACACAACATGCCTTGTACGTTAAGTCTTCTTCGATTCTCTCAATTAACTTCACCTGGGATATAGATAAGACTTCGAATCTCGACGACAGGAATAGATTTTTCTACTACAAATTTCCATCCGTCACATTCCCTTCTTCTATCTTCAACAGGAGAGACGCTACGATTTGTATTGTCTCTAGGAAATGCGTTCAAACGCCCAAAGAGTCCTTAATTCAGCGTTAAAAAAAGGTAACATAGAGTATAGCAGATATTTTCTAAATATCTGTGCATGCAAAGGAGAAAACTACTAAATATCTTGGCATCAGACAGGGCTATGACTGGGTAAATGTACTTGGTGCCAAATTCAAGTAGACCGGCGACTGGACCGTTGCATCGTGAGTGAGTGTTTATAAGGCACTAAAATCTAATTTTTCCTACCGGCGCAGCTGGAAGAATAGAGCGGGAAATGCGCGGACGCGGATGCATTTAAGAGGGTGGACATGTTTTTTCTTTATCTATCATATTGTTGTTTACACAACATTGACAGAGACAAGGATATAATAAATCGAGAACAATTAATAACGATTTCCTTGACGGAGTCACAACTTTCTTTCCAGTGATTGTTGCATGTAATGACATCTATTATACTGGCAATCCAGGTTCGGACTAAGGAGTATCCGATACTTTATATACACAAATTGCTGTTTACCTGAGGTGAAATAAATATATTTGGAGTTTAATTATGGATTATTTATACTACGGACATATAGGGTATTATCACCAATCTATACGGTGAAAAACGATAAGCTAATACACATGTTGGTGAGTTGGGGTGATTCCTCAACACTTAATATGGTAGCATTTTGACAGAACTTATCTGTTGTTTTATGATAATGATATTTTATAGAGATATAGTTATCCTCGGGAAGTTTCTTGACATATTCTCTAATTATGGGAATATAAACATATTTTTTCGTGATGAGTTTTGACACTATCTGTCGCAGCGTCGTATCCATTGTTATACCTGATGATACGTTCTTAATGTTATCCTGATGCTGCTTCTGTAGCCGGCAGTGACGCGATGCTATATGTATTCCTGTATGCGGATATTCTGAAACATTGGCGCCTAAAAGTCTTCAGATCTATAAATTTCTTTTTATTATAGACGTAAAGTGTGAGAAGTATTCTCCGGCTTTAGCTATAACTTTTTTGTCGGCATCATTTTCTTTAAACTCTTTTACAACTTCGTCAAGATTAAAGTTTCATCGCAACGCGTTAAGAAATTTGATTGAAAAGAAATGACGTCATGTCGCAGCCGCTAAATACGTACAAGAACAGCAAGTTTTCTGCATCAATTTTATCTGCTAATTTTATAGTTTTGTCTTCCCTTTTCTGAATGGTTTGCAAGTTGCTGTAGCTAACCCAAGAAATATATGTCGCATAATCTTACCTTTCGCAGATTTAAGGAAATCGATGTTTGCCTGTGTTGATATGCCTCTCAGAATGGCCAGAAAATGAATACCTTCATCAACAACTATCATATTGTCATTCGCATCTTCCGTCGCTTGCTTTACTATTATATTAGCAGCTTCAATTTTTTTCTTTGTTACCTAGAAGCTTTTCTTGCGAGACAGTCGGAATCTTCGCCTAGTCAAACAATATTTCTCTTGAAGCATGCATTCGTAATCGTTGTGCCCCATTGATTTGTATAGGCGTGGATAAGCAATAGCCGCCTGTCGCACTATTCAAAAGTGGCAGCCTATGGGCGAAAAAACACGTTCCTGTGCATGACAAAATCGATGCAAAATGGAAAAACGTAAACAAAGAAGGTACCGTTTCGTCATGCGCACTAAAACACTTGCCGTCTCAGCAGGCATCGGTTAGGACCGAACTTGGCTTTTGTCTTTGACGTGTTTTCGTTTTGGCGGCGCGACGTTTTGAGTTAATAATTCGAGTTCTTTACTTTTTTTTACTTTCTTTGGACCTAGTGTCTGTAGTTGCTTAATTTGTTTTAATTTAGTTGTTCACGTTTGTAGCTTGTGCTTACCCTATTTTGATTTTCGTTTAAATTGAACAATACGCACATAAACAATTTGCGATGCTACCAAAATAAAATCCGAAAGTGTATGGTTGTATTATGTAGCAGTAGAGGCAAAATACCCGTGATTTCCTATTTCAAGTAAGTCTAATTATTATAAGTATTATTTATTTATACCTTACTGTTTGTTTCACTATGCTAGCTGGGGCCCATTTCACAATCGGCAAGACTTCTCTACCGAATATTTGATGAAATAATCACTTTCGGAGTCCGGGCCTGCCTATTGACCTTCACGGTTCAACAGCTAGCGCCTAGTAATTTTCTAATGCGCAAGTCCAAATTGAAATATCTTTGTTGTCTATGATATGTATAAGGTTTCTGAAATTAACGTTAGAAGCATATTCTCCAAAAACTGTATAAAGGAATGGCTTTACGCCTTTTCGCATCTATCCTTCAATGAAAAGTGATAAAGGGAATGGAGCAAGCTCGTACGAACTAATTGTGATTTCTTCGTCAGGTTTCTTTGCAATTTTGAAAAGTCAAAAACGGGATTTAAGTACGTGGTGATCATTTATAAAGTCCCCCCCCCCCCCCTCTTAACTTTTTTGCTTTTCGTATTAGACAAAAATGTTAAATACAAAAGTTATGCAAAATAATGTAGGCTATTTGCAGAATACATTTATATATATATATATATACAGGGTATTGCAGAAATGAGTGACAGGTTAAAGTTATATTTTTTTAAATGAATAATGGAACCTCCTAAGAATTCTCAATATTTTAGATTTCTGTTCTTAGGTGGCCGTGAATTAGGCGGTTGCCAAGAAATAAAAACTTTGATTATTACTGACAGTTACAAATTTAGTTAATAAAAATTTTTCGATAAAAATGCCTTATTCGAAAAGGGAAAACAGTTATTTTAGAAACATTTATTAAAACAAATAATAGCGTTAAATTGGCTCAAAGAACACTCCACGGAATTAACCCTCGGGTGCATGTTCCAGACAAAAAAACATTTCATAGAATCTATGACAAGTTTCAACAAACCTCCAGTTTAGCGAGAAAGAAAAGAACAACGGGAAGAGATGAAAATAGTGATTTAAATATACTACTAAAAGTCCAAACGCTTCTATAAGAAGGATATCGAAAAGTTTAAAAGAAGAGCTTGATGATTCAAAAAATACTTCTTATGGGAGGATTCAAAACACTCTTAACAAAACAGGTTATAAAGCTTTCAAAATTAGGCTCACGACAAAATTAAGGCCGAGACAACGAGAAAAAAGAGTTGAATTTTGCCAAACTATGTTGGAGAAAATAAATTTAAATAATAGTTATTTGAAAAAAGTGTACTAGCTGTTAAAACCTATCTAAGTCAAAGGTTCAATGAATGGATTGGAAGGGATGCACCAATAAAATGGCCACCTAATAGCCCTGACTTGACGCCGATGGATGCATTTTTATGGGGAACGCTAAAAAATCGAGTGAATGCATATACCATTGAAAATACTGAACATTTAAAAGAAATAGGAATTCTAAATGAAGATTATACCCAATCTATTACCGCCGCATTAGAAAGGTTACGAGGAACGTATATCAGATGTATTGAAGAAAACGGGAGGCCAGTTGAGCAATTTTATTTGTAAAAACTACATGATTTCTTGTATCGGTGTTCTAGATATTAAATTTAAACATTATTTTCAATTTTGTTTCTTTGTCACTGTAAAATAAGATCATTGACATGTTTTATCGAAAAGCTCATAAATAGTGGTTTCGTAGTGTAGTTGCCTAATTCACGGCCACCTAAGGATTGACATCTAGCATATTTATTTTTGAATGTTACTGCGTAGTTAAAATGCGAATATGTCGAAAACTATTACATTTAGGTATAGGGCATGTTATAGAAAACATAATAAGAATTTTTAGGAGGTTCTTAAAAATTAATAATATAGAAGGCGTTTCATTTAAAAAAAAAAACCTGTCACTCATTTCTGTAACACCTTGAATATATATAAATGTATTCTGCAAATAGCCTACATTATTCTGCACAACTTTTGTATTTAACATTTTTGTCTAATGCGAAAAACAAAAAAGTTAAGAGGGGGGGGGGGGACATTAATGATCACCGTGTACAGGGACACATTTTCTATACGTATAGCTGTCAATACATGAATATTCGTATTTGGTTTACGCGAAATCGATTAGTTTTGCGGAACAGATGATAAGAATCAATTTTTTAGAAAAAATTATAAACTTTAATTTACATTTTAGCTTTAACTGTCAAAGCAATAAGTAACGAGATATCTTGAAAAATCTCCTTTTTGCAATATATTACAATATGGCGGTGACGGCGACAAAGATGTGTGGTGGCAGAATAAAAAAATCGGAAAAAGCAGCTCAAAATACTCGGAATCAAAAAATATCAAAACTTCCGCAGTTTTTTCCAGGTAGGTACGTTGCCTATAGTTACTCGCCTGTTATTAAAAATAATACAGAGGAGCTTCGTAAAGGTTCATACTATGTGTTAAGTATATTGCTTATTTAGATGCCTAGTTTTAAAAGTGGTGACTTTCAATACGATCACTAAGATTGCAAAAGTGATGCACATATTGCAAAGTACTTTCTAAACCTGGTGTACGCATTATCTTCTATCCAAATGATAAGAATTTCAATAAAAATAATATATCATCGAATTGAGAAAATACCCCAAATGTATACATAACATACCTATCTCTGTAATTAACTTACAATGCAAATATCCTCAAACAGGGTTGTTTTAATGGAAACATAGGTACCTCTGCGAACAATGTAAATGTTATGTTCATATTCGTTCAACAAAACAGTAACTTACAAACAAAAATTAAATTTTGAATCAATTTTCCTTTACCTTACCAGTGGTGATAAAGTTTCAAATTGAGTGTTAAAGAACTTTAAATATTTTGTCAAATGACAACGTTTAACTAAACCATAGATATCTTAGACTGGTATATTGAGGATTATATGATATGGAAACATATTTTGTATTTTCATCTTCACTAATGAAATATATCAATCATGACTGGTCCTTCTAAACGCATGCCTATTAATTAATCTATATATTTAATATTCAAACCATTTACTTTTGCTAGGTTCTTAATATAGCCAATTTATGTTGGTCATGGTGGAAGGAGTCATTAGGAGTTTATCGGTTAATAACAGTAAATATCAAATCTTCCAAGTATCTGAAAATGATAGTCGGCTATTATTATCGACTTCATAAGTAAATTTTAAGGTGAGAAAATAAATGTTTAGTTTTGAAAATTTTGTATCGACGAGAAGTAAACGTGGCGGAAGGTTACAACAGCAATATCTGCTACCACTTAATTTAAACAAGACATTGGTATAAATAAAGAGCAGGTATCTCGTAAAGCTCTACAGTTATTACTAGTTTGTTTTTTTCCTAGAACTCTGAAAGCAGTTTTTTTATGCTAAATATCTTTATCCAGTCTGTGAGTTTCCCCAAAAAACGTTCACCTAAGATATTTTGGATTGATTCATTACCAGGCAGGTAGTTCTATAAATATTTAAGGGCATGAATTCTGTAATTCTGCGATGTACGTAGAATGTCGACAATACTTGAGGCGACAGGTTAGTGATGTGCGCCTTCGAGTTTACTTTATTTTTGCTGCTAGGCACTACAGTGATTTATGGGTATCCTTTAATTCATTTAGCGTAAAGGTGACACGTATTAAGACCTACTATATTAACTATGAAAAAGTCTTCAACTTTGGACAATAATACAGTTTGAGCATGACTGATTTGAGTCCTGTGGAACCTTCGATGCTATATACAAAACCAACATCCTCATATCGGTCAGACAGATAAGAGCTAATTATTTCTTGGGCTCGACCTTAGGTCCATACATGGGAAATTTTTCTCATTTTAGAAAGGCATATGCTTTTGTCATACATGTTGCAAATTTGTTGTCGAAAAAAATTAATTATTAAAAAGTTACAGTAGAATTGAGTACTATACAGAGTGAAAGCCTTTGAGAGGTCATAAAACATAGTCGTAACTGTAAGAAATATTTCATTCTAGTAGTGGTAGATATTATCTCTAAAATGAAAGATTACAGAATGAGAAATATAAGGTGGGTCAACTGGGCGAAACTCTAAACAATGTTGTGTGCGAGGCTGTCCAAAAATTTAAAATTACCCAACCTGTAGTTTTGGTAATTAAAAAGGTATATAATTGTTATACGTATAGCACAACAATAATTATATTAGGCCAGTGAAATGTTGGTAATTTGAAATGAGTGATGGTAGGCAAATTATGATAACAGTTTATAAAGCAGATAGGATACGATGTTTAAATGCATTTAGCTGCTAACTAACCCAAGCTAAAAACTAAAAATGCCAGTCAAGCCATGTGCATAAGGCGTCTGATTTTGTTACAACATTCCGTACGCATGTTTGGCATCGATTTACATTCCGTACACAAATTTCGCACTCGGTTTTAAATTTGAATGTGGCCAATGAAATTGGGCTGGGTGCCAAATAGATTTACGGAATGTCTAAATGCGCGCCGTATGGTAAAGGAAATCTATTAAATACGCCTTAAGTAATTTATCCTAAAGTGCCCCAATGATTGATTATATGAGCTATATGTATCGAAGAATCAGTGATTTTATCCACACAAACTTAATAGTATATTATTTTACATGGAGGAAAAGTGATATTTTTCATGGCGCGCTCGTGTTTAACAGCCGAATATGCTGTTTTTTCTTCAAATGTCAACAAATTAATGCAAAAACATCTCTTTTTAATAGTAGTAATAAATATTATTAAAGATAAGTGGGTTCGCAAGGCGGCTTAGACCGGTGTCGGTGTAAAGCTGTCAGTGGGCACTGTCAAGAATAATTATTTTTTTAAAATTGCGTCTCCGATTGCGTTTTAATTCCGTATTGATAAGCAGTTATTGAGTAAGTTCGATTAAATAATAACCAATTTGTTCCTAAATTAGTGATTTTTAGAAATGCAGTGCACAAATTGAGTGATAAATAAAAATGTTAGTTTAATAAATCTTGAGTTGCTGACGCATATTTTGTTGTTTGTTTGTATCTATATTGCTATGAAAACACTTTTTTCTTCAAACGTCAGAAAATCCGTCATTACTCGACTGTGTAGGCGGCCGTGAAGTTTCGTTTTTCCTCCGCCGGAGCTTTACTTTTCACTTTTCCGCCGGCGGAAAATTTACTTTTCATGGCTTGCTCTCTATTACCAGCCTCACAGCGAGCGAAGCGGGCAAAGGGCCATGCGTGAAGTGAATACTGATAAAAAAAAATGGGTTAAGGGCCTTATTATAGAGGATATACAGCAGCTTGCATGTGTTTCCGCGATTATATTCTGTCGCTAACCTCAAAACTAACCCTGAAAATTATATACCTCGAAGCGCCAAAGGTGCCATCTTCCAAGTTGAAATGTAAACGGCCCGGCTAGACGCAAGTGTGGTTTCCGTAGTTACGTAATAAATTCCAAAGCTCGCTCGATTCAAAACTTGATATTATGTTGAGTTTAAATTTAAAACCCCGTTTTTATTTAGAGGAATATTTGACTCTATTTTAATAAATACGTATTCTAATTAATTCCGATCCGATAAAAATAGTAGGTGCAACTCGTAGGATAAGCACATTCGTGGACTCCTGTGTTGCTGGCGGCTGCGCCTCATCCACCAATTACCACAGTTGTCCGGGAACGTTTTGTTTTTCCTACTAGTTACACAACATACTATTCCGCCTCCATATTCATATTCCAGTACGGCTAAAACAAACACATGTCAACCACACAGCAATCATAAATAAATGGTTTAGGAAAAATCACAGGGAGCGGGTTTCAAGCTAGTCACGAATGTTGCCGATTTACTTCGATTTTAAACAATTTGTGGAAATAGAATGGAACGCGATCATCAAAAATATTCGCATAGACGGTCTCGAGCCGTTCGCGGCCTCATCGCAGTCTCTCGACATTCTTTGAAAGAGATCATTGAAGAACGTGCTACGAAAGGGCACAGCCTACGAACATCATGAATGTATTCATAAAACATGGGAAAGAACTTTACTGTGCGCGATCGCGACCGTCTAATGTGTTCTCTCCTTTACGAAGAGAACGCATTGAACGGTCGCAGTCCCGTCGCGTCGCATCGCGGACCATTTCTAGTCTCGACCGCGCGCTGTGAAGTTTCTTCCCATGTATTTATAATGTATGCATTCACACTAGACATGCTCTAGCTCGTCTCGCTCGCACAGCGTTCTCCCCAGATATTTTCCAAAACACCTCGGGGGACCGCGATCAGCTCAGTCCAGAACGGTTCGCGATGCGTCTGGACCGCGAATGCCTAATGCGTTCTCTCCTTCAGTACCCGTTATTCTACATTAAAGTTATTAAAAGCAACTAAAAATATCCTGTCTACTTTTTACTACTAACATTAACATTTAAAATTTTGAGTATTTCCCAATGTCATTATTATTTTCCCACGATTTGGTCTAATTTTTTAATATCAAACTATAAAACCATTATATTTTATTAAAGTGCAAAGATAAGCGGCACGATTTTCGGTGACATTAGCCCTTGGCAACCGAGCATTTTTTTTTGATAGGAAAAATTAATGCGCGTTTTCTCAAATTTTTCAATAATAAAAACTGTAATTTGACTAAAAAATGCAAACTGTGCTAAATGCATAGTTGCCTAAGTCTAGTTATTATTAGCAAGTTTAAAATTAAATGTACTTTTTGATTTTGATCCATATACTAAAATGTTCCCGTGTTATGCATCCTTTTTGACCAACAAACTAGTATGGGTAAAAAGTGTGTTTGTTTATAATGCACAAATACTTTTAATGCTAAAATTTTGTCCAAACCTGCTGCATTACATCTATTTCGAAGAAAAAATTTCTAATAACCAACTAAGATACCTACGGCCATAAAATGCCAATGTTAAATAATCACAAGGTATCTTTTACCAACATGATACCATAATGAAATATTTTAAGAAATGCAGCAACCTACAATCATTTTTCTAAATCTGAATTGCTGACTCAATATGTCTTTCTGCCTCATTTAGTATGAATGAGCTAACCATTAAGTTCTAATTTATGAGAAAGAAATTAAAATATATACATAATTACTTAAGCAGATGTATAAGAGAACCGAGCTTTAGATTACAGTAATTTACTAAGATATGTAACGTATTTTACATTTAGGCTATCCATAACGTACACGCTTCTTGCACCATTCTTAATAACAATGATGTGTCATCAGTAAAAGTCACTAACATTCAAAGAGTCGGAATCGCGCCAGTAAGAATGAAGTATGCCATATTTTGATTCGAAAGGTTGACATTACACTAATTTCATTTCATGTACTAACATTTTCGTCTGCCGAACCAGAAATTGTATATGAGTCATATTCAATTGTCATAATATTTACGTTTTCTATGAACGTGTGAAAAGTATGACTTTTCACACCCATTTTAATCTGAAAAAATCCACTTTAACTCACTAGTGCGAAAAGTGGTGTACTTTTAAAACTAGTGTGAAAAATTGCTTTTCATTTAATAAAATTCAAATACATATCCCTCGGTCAAAGTGCCAGACTTCCAACCGCCGCGCCGTGTACGTTTGACTATCAAATTATCTGCTCCCGAATTCGCTAAAAGCGACGCAGATGATCTTCTGAAGCAATATTCTGTGTAGCTAGATGGTTCAGGCAATTCGAGGAAACTTGCTATATTTTTCGGAATAGTTCCAAAACTGTTTACACCGACGAGTAATTTAATGGGAATACTTTTTTTGTATTGAAAAAAAAAATCGATTGTTGGTAATGCCGCGGGACGTAGCCGGTCATATTTTCGAATTATTTCCAGTAAATTTATCCCTTTGATGCAACCACAGTTAACGACAAATTCTAGGGTATGTTTTGTTTTAGTATGGGGTATAGCAATCAAGTAAATAGCACCTTCGTTTGCAATGCAGTCTTGAACTTCCATTCGACATAGGAGTAGAAGAGACGCTACACCCCCTTGCGATTCCGATGATTAACGCAACCTTCATAAGCGTTGGTTAAAAAATGTTCGACATTCTATTTGGAAAATACATTTGATTTTTTGGCCTTATACCCTTCCGACTGCCTCTTCAGAAACGAAACTAAATTATTGGATACCTGCTAACATCGATATTATTCTCTTTGGACAACATAGGTCTCAACATTAAATATTGGCTCCAAAGTGACGATGACTTTTGTTCCTTCGACTTCTGCTGGACGTACGCCAATAAAACATTTCAGTTGGGATGCCTCACTTTCTTCTCACCGCACCACTTTTCAAAACGTTTATATGCATTTTCATACTAGACTTATGACCGCATATAGGTAAAAGTGAATCTTTCACTAATCTCGCAGATTCTTCTACATTGGACGAAATAGTTTCAGTATTCTCGATGTCTGAATAGGGACTTATTAACTTTATAGCCACAAATATCTCGATAATTGTATCATAATTTGTACGAATTATAGCTTGCCAAGTTGACTGACACAAACAAAAATATTAAATAAATAACATCCTACTACCATAACAATCCATGAGGTACTTGATTCATAAAAATTTAAAATCAACTAATTTCACAGGCACGTAGAAACGTTATTAAAAATTGAAGATTGGCTAAATATGCACGTAGAAAAAAATATTGTATGACATGACATGCATGTGAAAAGTTCGTTTAAGGCACTTTCATACCCGTGCCTTAAATATGCACTTTTCACACTTGTTCCATAAATACCCATTAATTGCATTTAATTATACAATATTCATGTGTTGAGAATAGTACATTAAGATACTAGTTTTAAAAGACCATATTTTATCGCACGAGCACGAAATTAGGAAACGACCCGCTTGCGGGGAGTTTCCTAACATGCGAGTGCGCTAAATGTCTTTTAAAACGTGTATTTTATACTACTTTTTCTATTTTGCACGTTTTTTAATGATAAACATTAATTTATTCAAGTCGCGATCAGAAGTTGGACGTTCATCTTGTCACTTTTCACGTCTGTATTATTAGGAATCCCATTCAATACGGCATATCAACCAGTCAACAAAAGTAGGGTCGAAAAGAGCTTCTTTTCAACACTACTTTGCGTATCGAAAAGGCTTCTTTATGATACCAAAATAGAAAAATTATTTTATGAAGTCTACAACTTAGGCACACCATGTTATATATGTATCATGTAATTATTAGCGGGAAAACCTTAAGTAAATACCATATAAATGATCCATCATTCCAATCTATGAGTTAAGACACATTTTAAAACGAATCATTTAGGTAGCAATTCATTTGAGCTACCATGACTGCAAATCAAAAGCACCCTTTCACCAACCAAACGATAGACAAAGTCATAACCGTAAATAAAAGCCAATAAAATTTCGAAATATCCCTCCTAGATTACACTGGACCAATAACTTTGAGTTATGGTCCAATGTACGTTTTGTTATATATGAATTTTTAAGTAAATCCTCGAAAAAACCCAATATACTGTTGCGGAACAATACAATTTACACCCATTGCATTTGAGTCGGAAATAGAGCTATTTTAAATCCGAATTAATTGTTTTAGAAAATATTTTATTTATCAATAGCGGAAATATTTTAATGTTGATGGAAAAAAATAAATACATGGAAGGCGTTTTATTTGTTGTGTTTTAAATTGTTGGGATATGCAGTTTTTTAGTGGGTTTAGATGATAAAATGCGCTGACAACTGAATCTAAATACGCCCAAATGAGGACTTTAATTTAGTTTTTCTTATTTTAGTATAGCGTCTAATACTTAGCAGGCAGTTAAAGAATAGCCAATGTTGCAAATATCGAGCTAGAAAATAATCTTGGGGAAACTCTTTCGATTTACTCTGGAGAATATTATATAGAAAAAAAATTAAATATCCTTCCAGTCAAACATGTTTATTGAATGTCAGGTGGAATGACCAGCAAAGATTGAGAAGCGCGCAGTAAAAACATACATTATTATTAATTTAAACAGGGTTAACTCATATATTTTGGAAAAACCTTTTTTTATTGTGCTAAACCACTGAACTGAGTGATAAATAGGATTTTATAGCTACGAGCTTCAGGTTTGAGTACTGGCACATGTCCAAGGATGCAAAAAAATGATGGGAGAATTTATTAAAGGAATTGGAAAACTAGATCTATTATGTTAAAAAAAAAACTAGAGAAAATGGGTCCGCTAACAAACAATGTGATAAATATTTACATCTATTTAGTGAAGTATCCAAAGACAAAGAAGTCGCGATAATCTGCTCTCCAATCGCATCAATACTCAAGGGCCATCTGGTAATTTTATTATTGGAAACCCGACTAAGATTCTTCTTATAATGGTCTTATGATAAACAGCGCAATGTTAGAAAGATATCGGCAGGCAATAGTAAATAAAATTTGCGAGCGATTGTTGAAGTAAATATTTATCAATATAAAATATACCTTCTGAACTTGCAAATGCATCAACAAAGATACCCTGCCCACGAAATAAGACATTTAGTTTCATAGACCATATTATTCCTAAATATAAGATAGTGATCACATGGTAAAATTCAAAATAAGGACGTATTGGCACATGATTAATTTTTGTTTAAATGTATCTGAAAAAAAAATTATACGACACTGTTTTTTAAATTGTATGGCTGTTTCGCTTTTAGAAGTCAAAACTACACAAAAGTAGAATCTTGAATTTGTTGTAAGCCGATTTCGAGAAATAATAAGAAAACTCTTTTATTATACGCGTCGTTCCCTTGATTTGTAAAAATTAAAAGTGCTTTACAAATGTTTAGAAACGTAATATGTCATTCTCTGGGTAAATCTACATCGAAAAGTTTCTGTAAGTGTACGGCTCCTTTACAAGATAAACAAATTAAATGTAACTTTTTAAGACATAAGCAAACTTACAGAAGCTGTGAGACAACCTAGAGAATGACATATTACGGTTCTGAACTTTTAAGGCGCTTTTAATTTTTACACACTAAGTGACAGAGGTTTGTAGTAAAAAAGCTATTGCAATTTTGCTCAAAATCGACTCCAATATTTGAGTGAAAAATGTAAATATATGTGAAATACGCATTCATATACAATATTAACTTGTGCCGAAATGGAAGTATCTTCATAATATTTTAGAAAAATATGTTATAGACATTCTTAATAGCTCTTATTCTTATAACAGAAATGATTCAAGAATATAACAGGTTTTGACTAATTTTTTAATAAGAAACTTTGTGTTAAAAAACACTGTAAAAATAGAGCCCCTGCGCACAACCGATATTCAACAACTCTAGATAGATAAAACTCCTAAATACATCTCACACATTTTTAAACTCACCTAAAGGAGTATACAGGGTGTTATTTAAGTACGTGGCCACACTTCAGGTGGTAATGTTCTGAGTGATTTTAAGACAAAAAGTTTATATAACCATAGATTATATAAATGCATCGTTTCCAAGATACAGTGTGTCAAACTTTAAAGAAAAAATTGTTTTTTTTTTTTTAACTAATAATCCTTTAGTCGATTGTGTTAAAAATTTGGCAGTGACATTTACTGTATAAGGGGCTAATTTAGCCTGATTTAGATTAATTATTATTAAGTCCAGTGACGTCTCGGAAGTCAATTTGCTGGCTACTTTTGATAAAAAAATATAAACCACTCACTTTTAAAAATTCTATATTTTTTCAAAACTAAAAATACAACTTTACTACCCCATGTATTATCTTCGTACCTTGCTTAATTTTTGAGTAAAAAAATACAAATCATGTTTTTGTAATATATAGCCTAGCGACATGTAATAGAAGCTTTAATTCTTTTTTCCTAAAAAGTAAGCAAGATAAACAAATAAGTCAAGGGACAAAAAGCTATTTTTAGTTCCTTAATCCGAAATAAACACAAAAATTAAAAAGAAGTCAGTGACGTACACTACCGTTTTTTCTCAAACTTGGACACCCTGTATTTTGAAAGCAATGCATTTCCGGACTTATATTTATGTATCTTTTCGTTTTAAAATCACTCAAAGACAAAAACCTTATAGAAAGTTAATATATATTAAAACAACTGAAAACAAAATGAAATACCAAAGAGAGTAAATTAGCGGTTCTAAAAGGCTCTTGCGAAAATAAAACACGATATCTGAAATATAAAATGCGTTACTCTTTCCTGGCCTGGAAAAAAGGTAAAAGGCTCAAGTTTCTATATAATCGGTTTAAAGGAAGCTCAATATAATTATATTGAAGAACTAGAAGAAAATAGATCTTGATACATCCAAGTACCCACTGTATAGGATGGCTCGGATTATAGTATGTGTACGGGGAACTCCCGAACTCGAAAACCATAAGAAATACAGTGTCGGTAAAATTAGGGAAAACTTGAGCATTTAGGTACCTAACAGTATGCCGTTAAGAAAATTTTAAAATTCCGAGTATTTTCGGAAATATCTGGAAAAACCCGAATTTACGAAAAATCGTTTTATTTTCTTCCTGGTCTAGGTTGGGTTAAATCGGATTTCAAATTTAATTGCTCTTTTGCATTGCCGCTTTTTCTGATCTATAGAATGGTGGTATCTAGTTTAGAATAAGACGTTTTATCTTCAAGGGATCATCATCAACTTTCTTTTTTTCAATTCCAACTTTCTTTTTTTATCGTTTTCAGATGATATTGGCGATATTAATATGGATATGTGTTTTTACCTCTTTTTAATTTATATTTTATTATTTTTATTATACATGTAGCTTTGGGAAATTTTGACTACTTTAAGTTATTTTTGAAAACACATATTCATATTAAAATCATAAAATAAATTAAAATTCGTATTAAAAAAAATTAAGTTGACGATGATTCGTTGAATACGAAACGTTGGATTCCAATGCAAAAATGCATTTCAATAAGAAATCTGTTTTTAAATTAGCCCAGGAAGCAAATAAAACGGTTTTTTTAAATTTCGTTTTTTCACGGATATCTCCGGAAGTACTCGGCATTTTAAAACTTTCTAAACGGAAAACTGCCAGACACCTAAATGCGCGACTTTGCCCTATTATGACTGACACTGTACTGTCTCTTACGTTTTCGAGATCCCCACACATTGACTCGAATTCGAGCCACTCTGTACAAAGTTATCTAATGAGGACTGAACAGGGCCATATTTGTGGCATTTTTAAAAACATGCAAAACAGGCGTCTTGTGTATTTTTTCCCCGTAGAATCTGAAAGAATACTTAAGAAAATGATTTGAATTGAAACAAAAGAGGTAATTCATAAAATTTAAATTTTCTTAATGGGACACCTTATTTATTAACTACTACTGGAAAAATATGGTTTGTTGAAAGCGTCTCATTTTGTTTTCTATATGCTTTAATAAAAAGGATTTCGTGCCCAATTTTGATAATAACAGAATTAATTTAATTCATATGAAAAATTTGCGATTTAAGTTGGTAGAACAGAATAAAGTAACAATAAGTATCTGAAATGCCAAACCACAAAAAGGTCGGCATTCTGTCAAACTTTCGCCTTTAGTGTTGATTAAAATGAGATATTTTTTGAAATACAATAAAACTTATCGGCTATGGCGTACTCTTGGTACTTTTGGTGGTTTGATTGGGTTAGTTTTGGTTAGCGTGGGTTAATTTCGGTTCGCTTAGGTTAGTTTGGATTGGTTTTGGTTGGTTTGGGTTAGTTTTGCTTAGCTTTGATGGATTTTGGTTAACTTGGGGTTAGTACAGGGTAAGTTCGAATAAGAAGTGAAATAACCGTACGTCTTATGCTTCTAACACTCTTTATGCGTACCGCGAAGCGTCAGATGTTTTGTTGCTTTGGATTAGTTGATGGGATAGGTTAGATAATTGTTTCAAATTAAATTGCAGATTGATATATATTTGTTTAAATAACTTTGATTTTCTATGATGGGGTTATATCCAATTATTACTCCTCCCTAGTTATTGGATATAGCCTCGTTATAATAATTTACCAAACTTATAAAAAATATACCTAAAATCTTATTTCCGCCGATGCAGATTTTTCCGAATTTACTTCTTTAATGCATCAGAATACTATAACTTTAAAAAAATCTCGAATTCGTATGATGAGACTATATCCAACTATTACCGATATTTTATCCAGTAAAATAGAAGTATTTTATTGAACAGAATTTTAAATTTAAAATGTTTATTCAAAGAAACTAAGGGCCACTACTTTAAACTCCGATTAGTCGCTGTTAAATTAATCAGTGTTTCGACTTTAATACTTCTATTCAATTCACGGTAACATTAACACATCAAAACACTGGTTACTTTAACTAGTGTTTAAGGTAACAAAGTTCGAAGTAGTGGCCTTAAGTCTTTATATGAGAAGAAGCTTTGGGAAATTTCGGCCTCAGTGTTTCGACTTTAATACTTCTATTCATTTCATGGTGACATTAACACATCAAAACACTGGTTAATTTAACTAGTGGTTAAGGTAACAAAGTTCGAAGTAGTGTCCTTAAGTATTTATATGATAAGAAGCTTTGAAAAATTTCGGGCTTGCTTTGAAAATCATGGCGGCTAATTGCACCAAAATTATTAGAGTTGTTTTGGTTTAGTTTAGTTAATATTAAATATGTTTCACTGTTGCCAATAGTAGTAATAAAGGCTAGGCTTTGACAAAATATTGACCTTTTGTGGTTTGGCATAGTAGATATGCTTGCATAGTTGAACGGCAATTTTTTCCACTTTCCCATTTAAATCGCCATAAGAAAATCAAATCAAGATAAGCTGTTAATAATATCGCAAGTGATAAGATTTGCAATAATATATTAAATTTCAAAGTATATATGTGAATTTGGATTCTATCAAATATAACTTAACAGCAGCTTTTTATTTTACAAATCTGAGAAATGCAGTTTTTCACATACCAGATAAATTAAAAGGATCTCGTATATACGGTTTGATAGCCAAATTTTTCTTTTTCAATTCGATAACTGACATGAAATATCTTTAACCATCTTTCATAATTGTCGATTTTTCATAACATATTAGCATATAGATCCAGTTTTATAGCACGGAACAAGAATTGTTTATTAAAGGCGGCCATAAAATATAAATGATTTTGAGCTTGTCTTCAAAAAATTTTATGTACTGGGCATTATATTGTAGCAGTGGGTTTTTGCTTATTTATAAAGAAGTTATTACACATAAAAATTTGTTATAAATTTCGAAGTACAGGCGGCTAAATATATTTGCCTATCAATGTATATCAAAGTATTTTCGAGGATAGCGTGCCGAGATTTTTTAAGAAGGATTTAGTTATATTTATTTGAAATCGCGCATTAGTTGAAAACGTTAAAATATCATGGTTCGCATCAACGAATATTGACAGATATAAAAATATTGGTAGATGACATTGTCTTCGTCTTGAAAACTCTTAGAGTAGGGACAATTGCTTTTGCAGATTTACTTAGGAAATTACTATTATAATTCTACCTGGCATAATACCTATAAGCTTATTTCAAAATGTATTTAATTTTTCCGCCATTCACGATTTTATTCGATTATTTCCCAGCAAGTTGATATAATAACACGATCTATCCTATTATTAGGCCATTTTGTTCGACTTGAAAATCAATGTAAAAGCTTAATATTGCTAATGTAATAGTGCAAATATAACTTTTGGTTGAGCACCCAGTATAGGAATAGTTCGCTTTTTTGATTTGAATTAATATCTTACTGCTGCTATCCGATTTAGTTTACTTCAAATACAACATTTAAACAAATATTCACAATTTCACTAATGAACTAGTGGTAATTATCGTTGGACTGTGAATGTTGATTGTTGAGGCAATAGCATGAGTTAGTTCCTACAAGACTTCAAAGCTTTGTTAAATTTAAAAAATATTTAGGTATTACATTATTCCAAGGATGGCTTTGTGACGTAAAAACAGGATCTATATTAAGCTCAAATTAAGAATTAAAAAATATTGTAGGTGTTCAACGAAGGTGATCATGATCGACCTAGCCTTCGGATTAACGCGTGCGTATAAACATAACCTATAAAATAATACCGTCCAAGTGGAATTATCAAGACAGATGACATCTGGAGGTCAAAACCCTGAGAATGATCATCAGTAAACTAAAACTGGCATAAATCCATGAAGATGCCCTGCACTAACCGAAACCTTTAAAATGATATAGCCCTAGTGGCCTAAGCCTTGGCATCGTCGTAATGGCCAGGAATTTATAGCGCGGCGTGGTAGTCTATTCGTTGCATGGCTGCGGGGTTCCACGCCCTTAAATATGTCATAACCCAAGTCGGTGGTGTTTGCCAAGTATTTCCCAGCTAAGCCAGCTCGTACCTGGCAAAAAATTATTACATCGAACCTTAAGTTTTCTTATGGAGATTTACATGGGAGAGTGTGCGAAATTGCCGCTCAATTCTGCTAACATATCTATTTGGCATTTCAGGTATTTATTGTTGCCTTTTTCTTTTTACTAATTTAAATTACGAATTTCGCATATGAATTATAATAATTCTGTTTTTACTAAAAATTAGTACGAAATTGGCTCATTCAAAACACTGGTTAAATTTTTTTGTTGAAACGTATTGAAAAAAATTTGATGTTTTCAAAATCGAGCCGATGCATGAATGACCCAGTCCCATTGATAAAATGTTAATTTTATGTGGTATCCCTTTTGTTTCAATTCAAATCATTTTCTGTCAGATTCGACGGGAAAATATACACAAGATGTCACTTTCACACTTTTTTTAAATACGAGGAAAATCGCAAGTCTGCCCCCTTTCAATAAATCTGTATCCAGGTATCAATAAATGAAGATATAATAGAAACACTTCACAAATAATTATAAAGGGAATATCTGGCGGAACTTAACTTCTGAATCGATTATATTCGATATCGACCACTAGAATATATTAAAGAAACAGTATAATGAAAAATGGCTTGCTACCACCATACACCAATAACAGAAGAATCTATAGAGGCCAAGCTGTCACAGATACTCTCAGTGGACTTTACAGAAAACTGATTAAACGCCTAATAGAAAGATAATGTGGACTCTCTAATATGAAATAACAAGCGGGATTTAGAGCAGGTCGCTTGTGTATAGATAGCATTTTCTATTACCCAAATTATTATGAAGAAAAATTCTTCACCGAATAACAAAATGTATCTTTATTCAAGGAGCCATCATCCCAATTCAGAAGAGTGGAAGGTTTCACAAAAAAAATACGGTCATCAAGGAACTTAATAATCAAGGAACTTAAATAAGGATGCAGCCTTCATCCTTCTTTAGAATATTGTCCTCTCACAAATGATAATACATATCAATGACACTCTTCACGTTAGACTTTACAGCTTTACAGGTCATTCTCGCCCAACATAAAGAAGATCTGAAGTACATGACCGGAAAGCTTATAGAGGAATACGAAAAATGAAGATTAATGGTCAATTAGCGCAAGACAGCTATGAAGACGAGGAGGTTTAAAAGATCATGGGCTGGAAAATATCGAAAAGATGGAATCATGTGCTGAATAAAATATAAAGGTGTAAAAATAGCAAATGAAGCCAGATATGAGAGGGAGATAGAAAATCGAATAGGTGTAAAATAAATGGGGCGCTAAAGTCAATCCTTTGGTCCAAAAACATGTCAAATAATAGGAAAATATTATGTATAATGAAATATTTAAGAGCATAGTGTCATATAGACGGGAGTTAAGGCAGCTAAGTTTAAATAGATAAATTTTTCAAAAACCATCCACCATAACCAATGTTATTGAGTATTTTCATCCCTTCTTGAAAGGAGCCTTAAATTGGGTTTTGCTGCATTAAGTTTTTCTGCGTTCATGCGATAAGAAGAGTTAACATTACGTTAAACCAGATTAACACATATTTTTGTTGACAATGACATTAGTATATATTTCGACATTTTCGTCCTCCTTCATCCCCGATATCAATATGCATTTTTTCTTGAATGACAGAATACATCTGCTTATCTCGACGAAAGCGGCCTACACACGTAACGATTTATCGTACTGCACGTTGAACTGCATATCGTAGAGAAAATCGTACGGCTTGCAGTACAACCATTTTTTGTACACACGATGTAACATATCGTACTGCAGCATTTCAGATTATTGCAGTTGCGGTGTAGAAGCGGTAAAAGCCAGCAAACAGTGGAATAATATGTCTGCCAGAATTTCAAAAAGAAAAGCTGCTGCTCTTTTAGTTACAGTGTTGTTGATTGATGAAGATGATGAACAAAAACCAGTAAAAAAGAAAAAAATGTTATAAAAAGTGGTTGTTGGACAAGGGCATATGAGGTTAAAAGTACTCGAACAAGACGAGCCTCTTGATTTTAAAAATTATTTAAGAATGGATTCTGATACTTATACGTCTTTGCTGGCTTTAATTTGTTACGAGACAAGATACAGTTATGAGGAAAATCGTAACTGCCGCAGCCGTGACTCTACACACGTACCAACTTACCTTCAAACACGACCGTTGATACGATATTTTATGGAAGCTCCGTACTGCGAACGATACAACAACTACGTACTGCGAAGCATCTAATTTGACTACACACGCTACGATTTATCGTTACTGCAACAGTTTTGACCGATATCGTACTGCATGCAGTACGCTAAATCGTTACGTGTGTAGGCCGTTTAAGTTGGGGTTAATATGCTAACATAGTTAGTTGCGTCGAGTGCAAAAATTTGGATTCGGTGTTGTAGTATTGGTTTAACTCGGCCAGTTTGGGTAGATTTTAAGTCATCTATACCGCTAAGAATGGATTTTTCGAAACCAAGAAATATTTTATTTAAAGAGGCCATCATCTCCTAGACATCCAGTCATTGTATAGAGGTGGATCTTCCTCTAGCGCGGAGGTCCCTCCCGAATTTTTTCAGCTCATCATCAAATTTAACCGGCATTGCTTCAATCCTATGCCTCAGCAGCTTGTTTTTTTGGGAGCTTCATCGGTCTTTGTTTTCCCCATTGTCAAAAGATCGTTGAAAATAAATAAACTTTTATTAATACTTTTGGAACGCCCATTACTTGTCAACTCATAACAAATCCAAAAAATTGTGGGGCCGATATGAAAACGCTTTAATTACTTTGCAGCTACATGTACATACCATCTTCAAGTTCGTTTATTTTAACCTTTCCATAAATCTGTTAATTAAGGCTATTTGCGTAATGTATGATTAGCGGAATAAAGTCATAGCATAAAAAAGTTTATGTGTTCTTAAGACCACACGATAGAACTGAAAACTCCAAAGAGCATCAAAAACTGTATAAAAATCACACTTAACTATCAAATCCTAGTTTTTATGCAAACAAAAATTAACTTAATATGATGTGCGACATCTGCATAATTTATGTAACATACAAAAATGGTAGAAATAATTCGAATAATTGCAATATTCGATTCTGGCCTAATTTCCCACATTCAAATCGCTGTACATGAGATTTCGGGTAAATAAATCTGCTTACTTACTATAAAAAAATCTGCCATAAAATTGACAGAGACTGCACTTAAAAAAGTATATTTTATCGAAAATACACAAAAAATTAACTTATTGTTGGGTGTATCACACAATCGTTATCAAAAACTGGCTTCATTATAAAACTCAAATATCCTAAAAAATATCTTCATTGAAGTATGACAAAAATAAGCTTTAATTGGATTCAAAAATATATTGAACGAAAGTGGCGACGAACCATAAAGCACCCTAACAATTCTTATGCCCTCCAGTAAATTTTAATTTTTGATATTTCATATTTCGACCTCTTGGTTAAATAAACTATAGACTGCAAAATTTACATTTTGGGCTTTAGATATGTTTTATTTAATGTTACTTTTTATATTTTATTCAGACAAAGGAAACTTTTCGTGTATTACGAAAATATTGCAAGTGTCATTCGTAGTTTTTTTTAAATTAATATTAAATTAACTTAATATGATGTGCGATATCTACATAATTTATGTAACATACAAAAATGGTAGAAATAATTCGAATAATTGCAATATTCGATTCTGGCTTAATTTCCCATATTCAAATCGCTTTAAATGAGATTTCGGGTAAATAAATCTGCTTACTTACTATAAAAACTATACGCATCAAATTTTACTTCGAAATCTGCCATAAAACTGACAGAGACTCCACTTAAAAAGGTATATTTTATCGAAAATACAATACATTAAAAATTAAGTTATTGTTGGGTGTATCAAACAATCGTTATCAAAAACTGGCTTCATTATAAAACTCAAATATTCTAAAAAATATCTTCATTGAAGTATGACAAAAATAAGCTTTAATTGGATTCAAAAATATATTGAACGAAAGTGACCACGAACCACAAAGCACCCTAACAATTCTTATGGCCTCCAGTAAATTTAATTTTTTTTTTAATTTTGGATATTTCAGATTTCGACCTCTTGGTTAACTAAACTATCGACTGCAAAATTTACATTTTGATCTTTAGATATGTTTTAGTTAATGTTACTTTTTATATTTTATTCAGACAAAGGAAACTTTTCGTGTATTACGAAAAAATTACAAGTGTTATTCGTAGTTTTTTTTTAATTAATATTAAATTAACTTAATATGATGTGCGATATCGACATAATTTATGTAACATACAAAAATGGTAGAAATAATTCGAATAATTGCAATATTCAATTCTGGCCTAATTTCACATATTCAAATCGCTTTAAATGAGATTTCGGGTAAATAAATCTGCTTACTTACTATAAAAACTATATGCATCAAATTTTACCTCGAAATCTGCCATAAAATTGACAGAGACTGCACTTAAAAAAGTATATTTCATCGAAGATACATTAAAAATTAACTTATTGTTG
>MU188530.1:0-22122 GCA_016904865.1 Pissodes strobi | reverse complement strand
GATATTTCATATTTCGACCTCTTGGTTAAATAAACATCGACTGCAAAATTTATATTTTGAGCTTTAGATATGTTTTATTTAGTGTTACTTTTTATATTTTATTCAGACAAAGGAAGCTTTTCGTATATTACGAAAAAATTACAAGTGCCATTCGTAGTTTTTTTTTTTTTTCATTAGTATGAAACCCTGAAGAAATACCCTATCAACGTGTCGGGCGAGTGAGAACTAGAGAGGGGGTAAATATAGTCAGCTCTTTCAAAGTGTCTGCATGGATCGTATAAAATATGCTGGGGACCTTACTTTTAAGGCCGAAAATCAAAATAAGCAAAATCCCATATGGCGGTAAAAATTTAAGTCTTTTTTTATATTCATGCATGAAATAGCTTTAAGCAATAAAATTAAATTACAAAAATAAAGTTTATCTATGTATAGAATTACAATCTTACCGTGGTGGACATGTTTTAGGTCTAGGGGCAATAGTAGTAAACCAACTGATAAACAAATATGCTAGCCCAGGGACTTTATAGTCGGTGTTATGCCTTAAAGTTAGGTTTACTGAATCCCGATACTTTCATGATGCAATAACCGCCGACTTGTCCCAAGTGTGACCGTTCTTGAATGATACTAGATATCCTTTTGCGTAATGAATATTTTCAATGTTTATGGGTCAGGTACAGAATTTGACTTAATAATATAATTATTTCCGTTTCTGATTACGAACTTTTTCTTATGAAAGTCATATTTTATTGCTGCACCATAAATGAGCCAGGGTGAACCCACGACAGCTGAGGATTTAAAGTCGTTTCCGAAATGAAATATATTTAGAAACTTATTACATTAATTATATTAAGTCAATTCTACAAGGAGTACAGTGTGTCCCAAATTCGAGACTCATCATTGGGATCTAGGAAACTAGAAGAGTTACGAGGTCGGTTAAATGGACGCAAAGTTGCGCGATTTGAAGCTGATCAAAATGCCACCTTACAAGTTTAAAAATTCCGAACACTTCCGAAGATTTTCGGAAAAACCGAATATTCGCGATTTAATTATAATTTTTTTATGAGTTTATTTGAATAGATATATCAAAACAAATTTCACATTCTCCTTGTTACTTTTTCTGTTCTACAAGACGGTGTTACCAGATTTTCAAACCGACGTTTCGTCTTTGAGCTCTCATCAACTTTGTTTTTTTAAGTACAATCCTGGATTTTTTATTACGGATTTTAAGAGCTTCTAAGGTCCCAAAATCAATGATGTATCGCATTCGAAAAATTTATATTAATGGCATTTTTCATAAGAACTCATGTGTTAGAGAGAGAGAGAGAGAGAGAGAGAGAGAGAGAGAGAACAGATTTTTGGTAAGATCTCAACATTCAAAAATCATTAAAATAATTTCTTTGGAAAAGTACGATACAACAATGAGAATGTGAAATGTATTATTTGTCCAAATCTAATCCCACACAACTATTTACTTGGGTAAACTGCTTGGTTTGATGGTTAAGAAATAATTTTATTATATTATTTATTAACCATTTCTTATGCTAGTTTTTAAGCTTTCTTTATGCAAAGCGTCAATGCGTAAAAAAGGTTTTTGTTTTTAATCCTATTAAAAATCAATTTTCTGTCTCTCTCTAACACATGAGTTCTTATGAAAAATGTCACTAATATGAATTTTTCTAATAAGTGCGATACATCATTGGTTTTGGAACCTTATAACAAAGTTGATGATGGCAGCTCAAAGACAAAACGTCAGCTTGAAAATCTGATAACACCATCTTGAAGAACAGAAAATGTAGCAATGAAAATGTTAAATTCATTTTGTTATATCTATTCAAATAGAGTTATAAAAAATAAAAATGAAATCGCGAATATTCGGTTTTTTCCAAAAATCTTCGGAAGTATTCGGAATTTTTAAACTTGTAAGGTGGCATCTTGATTAGCATCAAACTGCGCAACTTTGCCTCTATTTAACTGACTTCGTATCTCTTCTAGTTTCCGAGATCCCAATGATGAGGCTCGAATTTGGGACACCCTGTACAGAAATTCACTACAATGATTTTAAGCGAGGCCAAAATAAGAGTTTCGGTATTGTGGATAAAACTCCGTTTAGTGCATGTTGCCGAAGGTTCCAAACCCCAATATAGCCAAAATAAGAGTTTCGCGATAAAATCGATTATTTTGGACTGAGACTACAGTTACGCATCAAATCTCCTAAAAAAGTGCAAGCCCCTGATCCTTTAAGCGAAAATCTAATTTTGACGAAGGATTGAGGGGGTCTACACTTTACACTAAGTCGATTAATTATTTTTATAATATTAAAAAATAACAACTTGAACACTCCGCTTCCTTTCACCAGCGATTTTCTTGAAAAAAGTTACTTGTATCAAATAAATTCAAAAGACCAAAATTTTTAATTTTTGCCTGCTTGACTAGGTAGTGTCATTTAATTTTTAAATTTCTCCTAACCAACATACAATTTTGATCATCAAATGTTTAGACCTATTCTATTGAGGACAAAGACTCTTCCGTATATATGTTATTCAAGGCATAATAATTTCAAATATCCTTCGAGCCAATTTCTAAATATATATTAGGTACATAAATGTCACAACACACATACTTTGTAGAGATTTAAATTCAATCTTAAAATATATTAAAGAGAATACGAAATATTCAAATATGATAATATTAAAATATGAAAATCTTAATTAGAACTAATTAAACACTACAAAGTTATTTTAAAAAATGTGATGACAAAAATATAAAACAACAGCTTTAAAAAGCCTGAAGTTGTAATCTAGTATTTAAAAATTGTAAAATAGTGAAATATCTGGATTGTTACTTTAATTTCTATAGAAACACATCTGTCAATTTATGTAAATCTTATTGAAAGTGACAAAATTCGATTCCCATGTTTTTTATAATATAGCCAAAAATTAAATTTTTGTTTCACCTTTTCTTAAATTTGAACGCTTAGGATTATCTGATTAACTGAAAATTTCACCTTCACTGAAAAAAAAATGCATATCAATCATGAGGTTTTCCTATATAGTGCTTCAATATTAAGTTGGTTTCTGTGGGATATATTAAAACGTTATCAAAATCTGACTCATATTTTTGCATTACAGTACTTGGAATGGAATTTAACATATACCTGTATATTTTTAAAAATTAGATGACTCCAAATCTATTTCAAGACAAAGAAATATTTAATATTTATAATATATGAAATGCTGATATTACGATTTAAAATTTGAATTATTACTCTATACAAAACAATGTTAAAGGTAATATTCTTCCCTAAGTTGCCTGATAGTTCTTATATAAATTGAATTTCAGATAATTAGACAAAGTACTCGAAATAAATCACTAGTGATTTTCCTTTATCGAAAAATCGCATAGGTACAAATAACTGTAACAAGGTTTCTCTCTAACGATTCTCCTTGAACTGATTTCGGTTCAAATCGATGCCGCCAATAAAAAGAATGCGTAAGCTTGCAAGAAGTAATTTCCCCACAGAAAATGTTTCTCAGCATCAAATAGATTATAGTTACAAAATATTTTTGATTTTAACATAGAATAAAGAAAGTTGGAGATGCGGTAAAATGTGTGATTTGCAGATTTTTAGTAGATGAGCTCTAATTATTTAAGATAGTATTAGCCCCTCAAATTTATTAAACCTTTATTACTTTTTTATGGAGGCTTGACAACAGGTTCATATTTGCCGAAAATATGATATTTACAGGGGAACGGAAGTTTTACCCGAGTTTTATTCGTTATTTATTTATACTATAAGCTATTAATGCAGTCACTCGCGAAGTTCTGAATAGACTTAACTTTCTAGAATATACTTTATTATAAAATTTTTGTATGGATCGTTTTTAATGATTGATCATAGGCTTGGAAAGAAAGTTCACAACAAATTTAATTTTAAAATAAGCTTTCTTGCTATATTAGACATTTAGGCTAAAATTTTTTTAATTACATTAAATATTATAAAGGATTGTAGATAAGTTCTACATTACTGTGGCGAATTTATCTTTTTGCACAAAATATTTACCGTTGATGGCATTTGACTCTTCGCAAAACCAAGGGATCCTTTTCTATCATTTTCAATCCTTTCTTACTCGTTTAAAATTCAAGCGGCTTCAAAGGTAAATATTTAATATAAAAATTGTACACTGTTAACATTAAAAATATTTCTGTTTATAATATGGCGCTCAAATCGTGAAACATTTGCCACATGACGTCATACGCGTGAGAGATTGTTTCAAATATTTATACGACAAAAATGCTAGTTTCTCTTTGAGACTAAATGACACTAACCGAAAAGTTATTGGACGACTAACCAAAACTAACGAAATATATTAAAATTTATTATAACGTATCGGAAGCCGCTCAAATAAGTAAAATAAGTTGGGACTAAGTGAAACTAACTGAAAGTTGATTGGACGACTAATCCAAACTAATGTATTAAAATTGATTATAACGTATAGTTTTTAACGACAGACTAGTCGTGTTGCATATCGTTAGATCGGGTATTGAGAGACGAATTGAATGCAGATGATATTTTCTTTCTACAACCACACTTAATGTTATAAATTGCAAAAAAGAACGAAACTTGAAGTAATATGCATTTATGTAATATATTTTGGTAAATTAAACCTACGTAATCTATCTAATCTAAACCAAACCAACCCAAACTTATATCAACTATGACTTCCAACACAATTATGAGTTTTCTCAAATCTGAAATTTAATAAGCATTGCATTCTGCTTCGGTATTTCAAATGTCTCCCCCGGTTGCATCTTTGTAAAGGGCTCTGAATTTTTAATATGTGTTTTCTCAAATGCTGATTTTCAAATAGGGGATTTTTAGTTTCTTCAAATCGTGATAAGGATAACTAGGGATATCACTTAAATTGCACACACAATAGTTTGCAATTAAGTGATATTACCAGTTATTTTTATCTTCTAAACGGTAGGAGATAAGAGTATAGTTAGATTATAGCAGACTTGTAATTTTTGGTATACTTTTAAAACACAGTTTGGCACAGTTGCCAGGTTTTACATATCCGTAGAATGAAGGCAATTTTAGTTTTTAAATATCTTCTAAACTTTCAGATAAAATTGTTTTTATCCGATCGGACGAAAAACGACACCTTTCGGATGTGTTTTCTCACCGCAAAAGGCATGATTCCAGTATATTGTATTCGTTGCTTGGCAACATGCAATAAGTGTACAAGAATAGAAAATAACAGTCCGGGAATATAACATTCCCGTCCTAGGCCGCGAATGTAACATTTCTGTCATATTCAAACGCCTTGTTTGTCAGATCTGACGTCTATCAAAAGTAACATTTAGCTATAGTTTCCGTAGCTACGTAATAAACTTCAAGCTCGCTCGATTCAAAACTTGATATTATGTTGAGTTTAAATTTAAAACACGTTTTTATTTACAGTAATATTTGGCTCTATTTATATAAGTACGTATTCTAATTAATTTCGATCGAATAAAAAATAGTATGTGCAACTCGTAGGAAAAGCACATTCCTGGACTCCTGTGTTGCTGGCCTCGGCTGCGCCTCGTCCAGCAACTACCACAGTCGTCCAGGAATGTTTTGCTTTTCCTCCTAGTTACACAATATACTATTTCCTTATACTTTCCTATAACAATGTGTTATAGAATGTCTGTAAAACGTTTTAACAACTTATTTCTAAATACGAAGCTGAGTTTTATTAAATTTTTAAAATTAACGGTTCGATACAAAATATCCATTTTCAAGATTTATTTCCTATTACGACCCTGATTTGTATTTTATTTCGTTTGGAACATTAGTATATAACGAGAACTTCTTTAGCACGGGTGTAATTTGGGACTGGATGAAACGAAAAAGCGACAGTTTAGTTTTATGAAGATTTAATTTCTATATATTTTTATAGCAACAAAAACTAGATTAGTTTTATTTTATCTTGTTTTTCTTTTGAAAATTAATTTATCATTGTTTTATAGGTCAAGTTTTAGGAACACTTCAAGTGTGTGTATTTTCGTTTGAAAAATCAATGAATAATAAACCTTCTAGTTTTTATATGATATTGCAAATAATATAGAAGATACAGCTTATTATATCCTATTTGACAAATAAAATACAAATCAGATCCGTAATATGCAATCAAAGTAGATAATGGGTACTTTATACAGAAAGGTTCAGAAACACACTAATTACATTCAGAGTTAAAGGTTGTTTGAAAAGGTCAAATAAAAATTAAGTTTTATATCCGATTTTATATTAAAAAAAAAAAAAAAAGATTTTGGTAACTTTTAGGGCAAATGAGGTACCGAGATCTTTGTAACTTTTCGTATAGAGAAGAGACAAATAAACTCTTTTGTATTTAACATCTTTTTGTATTAAAATTATATTTAAAAAAATACACTCGTTTACCCTTTTTAATATCTCCATAGGTATGAAAATTGTTGAAGCTCTGTGAACGTATTTTAATTCTTCTCCAAACAAACCATATATACTGTCAGTGTATTTTTAAAAAAACTATATTAAAAAATACAAGACAAATTTCAAAAAATATGCAAAAGTTTTATATACTTATAAGAATAAAATAATAATAAAGACTAATATTCAATAATAAAAACATGTAAAACTAAATACTAATGTTGACTGAATATATCAAAATATCATTTATATTAGACAATGAAAAGTACCCTGAATATATGAAAATGCAAAATATTTTAAAATCTCAAATCAATCCATGAAACTTATATGTTTAATTTTCTTTTGTAACTCTTAACAGTTCTCGAAATAAAGTAGCAGATCATCTTATTTGCGCCACCTCGTACGCTATATAACCTAAATATAAAATCAATCCTATCTCAAGATCTCATTGGTATATTAGCTCTGCTAGTAACTTAATATTTTTTTTCTTGTTTTATATGGTATTATGTTCCACAATGCATAATAACCTGTATTTTTCAGCTGAGATAGATTTTTTATACCCATACAGAAATTTAGTACCAAGCATAGTATTTCATTTGGAGGTTTCTCTCGTGCCAACGAGACGAGTCAAAAGACAGGCTGCTCTCGTCCCGACAGCATCGCTAGAGCCTACGACTTCCTAGGTATGTTTACAAAGCAACATTTTTTAACATTAGATTTACAACACATTAAACTGATTAATTATATCACAATTCAGTAGTCATAAGAGACACTTAGCACTTGTGGTATAAACCAGTGGAGGAGACGGTCGCCCATGTAACGCTCTCATTTAGATGGGCCAACGATTTTTAATGCACACTCACCTTTAATCCTATGCTGGTCCAATCGTTAATAAAATAGGATGCATAGTGCGGTAATTATGTCCCAATAAATAAAAATCGTTCTTCAAACTCTATACTGTCAGCATCATTAACAAAGAAATTAATTAAGTGTAACCGATTTTTTTGCTAAAAAAATAGGACTCGCATTTTTGCCCTAACCCTGTATTTGGTTTAAACCTCCGTCTTAAGTTTTCTGGAAAGCCCTATTTGACATTTTCAAAAAGATTTCAAATGGCGGACGAATTTCAGATCAACGAAATTTAAAAATGTTTTTTAAAGCTTTAATTTTGTTCAACGCAGATTATTTTCAATAATTCTTAAAATATCGGAAAGCCAGCTAATATTTTCTAATAAAATTCCACTTCAAAATAAAGGAATTCGAAGGAAAGCAATTAAAGACGCTCCGAGGAACTTATCGGAAAATACGAATATACAGACAAAATGTAGTAGGTATATATTTTATTTAGTAATTTAGATTACTATATTAAATATTTGTTTTAAATACTAAAAAACGTATGCTATGTTGGAAGTAAAAAAATAATGATAAGATCTAAAATGACAAGATCAATCGACTTACCTGTAAGAAAGTTCGATCGAAATTATCCGAGCATCTCTGCCGTCCTTCATTACACATTGTAGAATACAATTTTATCCCAACCGGTACAAGTTTTAAAGAAGTTATCAAAAAACATGATGATTTAGCCGTCCCAGCCTAGCCGCTCGAACTCGTCGCCCTGTTGCGTCATTACAATTTTGCTTCCTGAGATTTTTTATTACATTACATTTCGGGTGATAGGGAAAGACTGGGTGGGTTTATAATGAAGAACGGCGGAGATGCTTGGTTGCTCCTTGCAGGTAAGTCGCTTGATCTTGTAATTGTCCTTCGCATCTCCGCTGTCCTTCATTACACTTTGTAGCTGTTTAAAGTATTTGTGCTGTAATCTACATTAACTAAAATTGCGATTTTCCTGTAGTCATAGATTTGTAAGGCCCTTTTTATAAACTAAAATCCAAATTGCTAGCCATATAAAGGTACATATATCCTGTTTAACGCTTTACTGATATTAACTTATTTGTTAAGTTATTTTTAATGGTATACCAATACTCTTATGTAATATAATAATAAGTTGGTAAGTAAGTTATAACTGTAACTTAATATCTATATGATTCTTTAGAAATTATGGTTCAATAAACAAGATGCAAATTCAGTGGGATTACCTGCGATAGGTTTGTTATAGAATTTTGAGACTAATTTTGCATGTTCTGTCTATCCAGCTATGTTCTGAATGGTTTATAATGTAACTCCCATTCTTTTCGCTGTTGAATTTGTCAGCTGTCGCGTGCTGTGCGCCCCAAAGATTTCCTAACAACCAGCAGTATAGGCTTTCAGCACTGACTTGACCCATCTGCTAATGGTTTGACTGCTTGCTGGGTCATAGGACTTTTTGTGAGTGAGTATTAAATTTCCTTTTGTTTTGTTATTTATGGTATCGATTGCATCTGCAAATGCAACGATCTATTAGCATATTTACAGTATCTGTGATGCTGTAATTTCTGTGTTGAACAGAAAAATAGGTATATTCACTACCTGCAACTGCAATTGTAGACAATGGAGGGTACGATCGATTGTATCTGCTAATACAACGAACTATTCACCTGACTGGCAGCACCCTTTTTCTTTTTTGTGCGTTCTATGTAAGTCTCTAATAGTGTGGCTATACATAGTTCAGGTTGTTTAATAAAATAAAGTAAAATCAAATTCCTTTATTTTTTGTTTAATATCCAATATTAGAGAAAGTGCAGATTTGTGTGAGATCATGGTAGAGTAGGATGACCCCGAGGACAAATGAATGTTTAGGAACTCAAGAATAAGTTTGCGGTTATTGTTATATATTTGCTGGTGCTTAGAAAAACAAAAATTCACCCATTTATTTTAAGTGTTTCTGTATTGTTTAACGGTGCTATCTGTCAATGAAGAAATAATCACTTTATGATTCATTAGGCACGCTTTGTTGTAGAAAACTTTCCTGACAATGTTCCTACAACCAGGGAAATTTTCTTCAACAATGGGTGTTTCTCTCTGCAAGGAGATGTGACTAAGTATTTTTCAGGGTAAAAGATAATATACTGTTGTGCCAGTAGGTCTGTGAACAATGGACCATGGGTGTGATGGCCAAAAGGGGACTACAAGTATTCCAGTAGCCCTATCACTTAAAAGTTTTTGTATGACTTTTTGTATTATGGGAAAAGGGCAGCGCATACAAATTTTTGTCGGACCAGTTTACTGTAAATGCGTATATTGAGTCTGAGTACGGATCCGGGAACTAAGAGATACATATTTTGCACTCTGTATTAATGTGTGTAGCAAACAGATCTATTTGTAGATTCCCGTATGTATTGATGATTTTTTGAAATGCTTTCTGTGATAGTTCATACTCTATTTCCATAGAATTTCGCCTAGACTCTAGATCAGCTTTCTCATTTTCTTTTGATTTATGAAGCGTAAAAATAGATGTTTTTGCCTTCACACTATTTCCTAATAGCTTTTGTTATACTATTTAGTTTTTGAATCGTACACCGCCCATTTTGTTTATTCACGATATGGCCGTTACATTATCCATTTTTAAGAGAATATGGCCGTTTGGGTAGGTTTTTGCAAAGCATTTTAAGCCGACAAAGGCTGCTTTAAGTTTTAGAATGTTTATGTGAACACCACAGTCTTTTCATGAGCCCGTGTGATTTTTCCCATTGCAGAAAAGGCCCCAACTCGTTCGTGAGGCGTCTGTAAATATTTCGAATGAAAATTTATGTTGAGAAAAACGTTGAATGGACATCATTATATTTTTTAACCATCAATTCAAATCTTCTTCCATAGTGAAAATTATCTTAATCTTTGAGTCATAATTTCTATTGTTTAATTTTAATGCTAAGATGGGTTGCCTCTCTTAAGATTTTATGTGTAATCAGCCATACCGAGCAGCTGGCCAAGCAGCAACTAGTTTTCCGACGTCTTGTGCAAATAATCTGATTTTACAGTTATTCTTTTTCCTAATGTTTTGTATGGCTTTAGAAATTATTTCCCTTTTCTCTTGCGTTGTCATGTTAGTTGTATTATAAATAAACCTTAAAAGTGAGCATTGTTGCGCGGGGAACAACTACGCTTTTTCGTAATTAATTATAAATCCTAAATCTTGTAATGTTTGGGTAATTTTATTTATACTTTTAAGCAATTCTCATTTCAATTACCAATAACTAGTCAATCGTCTACATAGATTACAGCTTTTATACCCTTTAATTTTACTTATCTTACAACTAGTTTCAGAGGTGGAACACAATCAAATTGGTATTTTACGTTGCGAAAATCGAACCTTAAACACTTTTTATGACTACTGTGGATAGGAATAAGGAAATATGCGTCTTTAAAATCAATTTTTCCGAGTATGCGTATTTTGAAATTAAATTTGGTGCCGTCCTGTAGTCTTCAAGTTTAAAATGGGATGCTGTCATATACTTATTTAAGTTTTTTAAGTTGCCATAAATCGATATTTCCCATTGGTTTTTTTTAAGTACGACGATAAGAATTCGCCATCCACCGATTTACATTCCTCGACAGCCCCGATTTTTAAAAGGTCATTAATCGCCGATTGATACTTAGCGATTTCACAGTTCTTAATGTCGCAACGTAATTTGCTAATCTGGAGTGGTGTCCTTGAAGGGGTTGTATAACCTTGTACGTTATTATTGAACTGTTTTTATCTCATTTCTGCCAATTTTGAATGTATAATATTAGTTCAGACGGTTGGCTAATTACATTATTGAAAAGGAGGGCTTATGCCCACGGACTAGTTGTTTCTGTAATTATTGTATCAATAGTAGTTGTTTTGGCGCGCAGTTGCAGGATTGCAGTTGCAGTTTCTACTTCAAAATTTAATTTTGGTGGTCTGAGGACATTGCAGTACTTTTCTATCATACCGTCTTTTCCCTTATTTAGTCCCTTTAATAAGTACTTTTATTGTTCCCTCTAGAAATTATATGGGTAGTCTCGATTCGGATGAGTTACCAGGATCTTCTAATGCATCTGCAAATGCAACGATCTATTAGCTTATTTGCAGTATCTGCAAATGCTGTAATTTCTGTTTTTGAACAGAAAAATAGCTTCATAAATATGTGCACTACCTGCAACTGCAATTGCAGACAATGGAGGTTACAATCCATTGTATCTGCTAATACACCGAACTCTTCACCTTTCTTGTGGCTGCTTAACCTTGGTTATGCTATCGACTGCATCTGCAAATGCAAATGCAACGATTTTTTAGCATATTTAAAATATCAGCAAATACTGTAATTAATGTAACGTAAGGAAAACGGGACATGAGGAACCATAGACTCGCATGAGAAACTGTCTTCTTATGTGAGGGTTGCAATAGTGTGGTGGTTATTTGTTTATGTATCTGCAAATACATAGTACTATACTGTTTTATTTTTGTTGGTACATATATACTTCATATAGGCAATTGTAGGGATATAGTATGCCTCTATCATAATGTACCTACTGGGGTGGAGGCTGTTGAGGCCCTTCACATCTACAAATGTGAAGGCCAATTTTAGTTAAAATTATTTGCATCTGCAAATGCGAATTTGTAAATAGGTATTGTTATTATTTATTAGGCCTGTTCATTTGGCTTTGCTCAACCTGCTCGGAAATTCGAAGGAATCAGCTTAGAGCAAAACACGAAAGACCACAACTGCACTCCCAGCAGATATTTCCTGCTCGGACGACTTCCTAGCTTGCTGCCCAAAATGAACGCGCTTTCTGTTAAGACAGCACGTGGATAGGATATTTTCTATATAGGGATATTTTTCTCAAATAAGACCACAATGCCTTTCAGTCTTTCAAAATTTAAAAAGTGGGGTTATATTATTATTTTATATTTCGCGGTTTTCGTTGATTCTCTGTAATTTTCTGCTTTGGCTCTAACTGCTCCACCTTCAGACTAGGTGCAAGTAGAGCATGATCTAACTGATCTCGAGCACAGTGCTCCATCCCAAGCGAACAAAAATATCAGCTGCTCGAGCCAAATGAACATTGATCACTTGCTCCAACATCTCCTGCAAGCAATGTTTACTCCAATTTTTTCCTCACCGACCGCCTTATATCAAAATACATGATTACTACCCATCATTATCTTACTGACAATATTTATTATGTGCAAGTGCACGTTTTTTATCGCAGTTTTATAGCAGTTAGTTTATGCCATCGCTATGCAACTTCAAATTGTCATTAGACAGTGCCAGCGTACTCAAATATTTGTTTAATATTCATACTTTAATCTCTTAAATGCAAATTAACTTCGCATTACCGTACATTTCCCACTAGAGCAGGGTTAATTTTGAATCTGACCTAACCCAGCCCTAAAACAGCTCAAAATTCTATTTACGACGGAGATTATACGTTCGGTTTAATTATTAAGGGTATCATAAGAACGAAACTTCCCTGTACAGCCCCGACAATAATAGCCTCTTGCAAAACACATTACAGATAAGAGTGTTCTCTCTGCTCTGTGCTAATGTCACCCCATTTGCCCTCATCTTGTTTGCCCAAACCACTTTCTTTAAGGAAGCCAACAAGTTGGAAGATTGACAGCAGGGCCGGAACAATGATGATTTCTAAGGCTCTTCAACTCAATAAGAAGGCTAAATTTAGAAAACATATATCTATTTATATAATTTTCCCCTTTCTGAACTCTGGGAAAATATATTAGATAACTCAAATAACAGTTGACTGTTTTATATACCTGTCTAGAATTTCAGATATTTGATTTAATTCTCAACTGCTATCAGAATGAAGAAAAAATAATAAATTGATATGAGTATGACCGAACTTTCTAACACACCACGTTGCACCCCAACTTACATTTTTTTAGGCATTTTTATCATGATTACGTATATTTATTTTCTTCTTCCTACAAGTATTATGCATTATATAAATTGTGTTATTAATAAAACTAAAATAAAAATTTAACGTTAGTTGGAAGGACGGTATTGACCAAAAATAATGTATCAATCATTCATATATTTTTTAGGGGACAATGCCATTCCTAAATGAATAATAATAGTATTATTAATTTAAAAAAAGAGTAATATATTACATCAATTTATTTATAAGATTATTACATTTATCAAACGCAGTGGGCGAAGTTTGCAGAAGCGTAAAGTGTGGAGCTGATCAATGACAGCTTGTGACAAGCAGTGCTTCATTGTATTAGCAAGTAGGGCTTCATTGTATTAGCAAGCAGGAACGAATAACTGTTGAGAGCCGTTTGATTACGGGGAGTGACGCGATATTATCATCGATGGGGGGGGGAGGGGGAGATGGTGGCTTTGTAGTTGCGCCGCAGCTTCCATTTTAATCCAATACCTATAAGTTACCATAGGTAAATGGATCCTGTTAGTGGAATTAATATAATATATTTAATATAATAAGTGCCAATTCACATTGGCTGTCCTGCTTCACATCCTGTTCAGTAAGTCGTTGAAACTGGGTGATTTTCCGCCGTTTTGGAAAAACTGTTTCTTGAAACCAATTTTCAAGTTAGGGGACAGGACTCAAGTATCAAATTATAGAGCAGTTTGCACGCAATCGGACATACCCAAGATGTTGCACTTGCTGGTGAGTAAGAAACTATATTGGGACTTTGAAGGAGTGATCAATGAACAGCAACGTGGATTTTTTTGGTGGAAGATCTACATCAATAAATCTAGTTCTCTATATGAGGGATTTATTGGTGATGGCATGGGAAATGGTATGCAGGTGGACTCTTTATATTTGTACTTTTCTAAAGCCTTCGATCGGGTAAATCATTCATTGCTTCTTCATAAATTGGGAAAATTTAGTGTTGGGGAACCTGCCTTGCGTTGGTTGGCAGACTTTATCGATGACAGGGTGCAGTCTGTGAAGTAGTGCGGAAGGGTTTCCGGTGGGATTGAGACCCCTTCTGGGGTAGCTCAAGGTTCGCATTGTGGTCCGAACCTTTTTTCAATACTCTTGTTGAACCTAGTGCATAAAAAAATGTAAATTCCTAATGTTCGCAGATGATATAAAACTGTTTGCATCGGTTGCATCTGCTAGGGATGCAGAATGTATTCAGGATAATTTGAACAGTATTTCTTACTGGTGTAACCTTAATGGGATGGGGATCAATATATCAAAGTGTTACAAAATTTCTTTCACACGATCAATAGCACCTATTGTCTTTGATTACAGGCTGAATGCTGCAAGCCTTCCATCAAGTACCGAAGTAAAGGACCTTGGAGTGACATTTGATACAAAATTAACATTTAGTTCTCATATTCAGAATATTGTGTCACGGGCTTACAGGATGCTGGGATTTGTTCAGCGCCTGTCGGTTGATTTGTCAATCTCAACATTTACTAAGCATTACTCATGTGCATTATAAGATCCTTTACACAAATAGTGCATTATATAAAATTCGGCCTTTCCTATTGAAAAAGGCTACTAACCAGGTGCTAACCGAAACTAACCCAAGACATACCCAAAATCAAGAAAAAAACTGTTTAGAAACCTAATCTTAAAAAAAAGCAACGGGGTTTGAACCCGGGTCGCCCAGGTGAGACCCAGTTGTCTAAACCTCTACACCACGAGAGCCCTTGGCAGAAATCGATTGCATCACGAAGACATATTGTAATACGAGATGGAATCGACCAATAGGGGAAGTTGATTTTCACATAGTGCACTATTCGTGTAAAGGATCTTAGAATGCTACTCATGTTTTGTCCGCTCAGTCCTGGAGTACTGTTCTGTGGTGTGGTCTCCATGTACGATGTTTGGAACGAGGAAATTGAAAAGGTACAGAAAAAGTTCCTTAGAGTGGTGACTTTTCGCTGTGGATATGCTAGGGAGGAATATGAGTATCAAGATGTTCTTCAGGCTCTGCATTTGCCAAGTCTCTATTCACGTTGATTAAGGGCCGATGTTTGCTTCTTGCATAAAATCGTTGAGGGCAGCATTAAGTATTCTGAAATGTTGTCGTTGGTTCCATTTAATGCAACATCAAGAAGGGGTAGACATACTGATGTCTTCTTGGTTCCATTTCATCCCACAAATTATGTTAAGGATGATCCCATAACTCGCATGCTGAGGACTGCTAATGGTATTCTCCACGATCATCCTGAGGTTGATATTTTTGGTACCACTAGAGCATCATTTAAAAGTAAATTATATAGAATTATATGTGATCTTAATGATTAGTGTTCGCTCTATATGAGGTGTTATGGCTTTGTTAAGTAATATGGTGATATATTTGTAAATTGTGATTTTTGTTAGCTTTTGGTATTTTATTGTATGATGATAATAATTATTATGTTTTTTATCGTGTAACTTTGTTATTTGTATAAAAAAATGGCTTGTACCGTAGATAAATAAATAATATATAGCTACCGTGAGCAAGAATTTTGACTCGGGCCAAACAAAAAGTAATTAAAAGAATGTGAATAAATAAAAAACTAATTAACAGTAAATGTGGCAACAAGCAAATTGGATAATAACTGAAATCAACTTTAAAATAATATTTAACGCAAGTAGTGACTTTCATAGGACAAGGCGACTGCATTTTCTTTTTATTTATATTGCTAGCCAACTTGTCTTGATTACGTCGCTGTTTTAAATGGAGCAAAGCATAAATTTATTAAATAAGTTTCTGCATGGAGGCTAATAATTTCAAATACAATTTTTTTAAATGTTCAGTTACGCGATGCTTAGTTTAAATAACAAATCGAGTTGTAGTTATTAAGGCCGTGCTGCAATACAAGCATTTTTCGAGCTTCTGCAGTAAAATATGCCCAAGAGCAATAATTATTAGTTGTTAACTGAAATATATGGATTTAAATAAAAATATAATCACAATAAATTCGTAAAACTCGGTATATATATGAAAATCATATTTTAATTAACATATTCAAAGTAAACTAAATAAAGCAATAAAATATATATAGATCTATAATATTAAGCAGTTTTTTCCCGTAAAACCATGTTCAAAATAATAATTATATTCTTCCTATAGATGTCTGGTCTAGTAATTTAACATAGGAAAACATGAATTTTCTCGACCAGAGTGGTATTTGATAAACCGCAAATTCCAAGGGTATTAATTTTATAAAATTGCACAGACGCGTATGAGTAATTGTAGCGGCAAAACTGCCCAACTGACTTCCCCATCATTTTCATGAAATTTAAATTAGGGGTTAGGAGGTACAACATACCAACAATTTGAGCGATTTCACCGAAGCCACCTTTTATTAAATTTTGTGCGTGGCCCTTTCTGAAATTTCTTCTTCCTTGATTTTATATTGATTCTTGAGAATAAATGAGACTGAAGTCATATATAAAAGAGTGTGAGTAGGTGTTCAAAGATGCGTAATAGGGAAATCGGGGAGAATGTCATGAATGTAATTGCATACCACCATGGCAAGTTCTTATTTTATGTTTGGCTCACACGCAAAAGGAAAATCCTATGCCACACAACGAGCAGTAGACGGAGATGACTGTGGACGTTAGACTTAACGCGCTGTAGGTTTTAGTTTTCGGGAAAGACGTGACTCGGACAAGGATCTGCATACACCGCTTCAATATCGTTCCGGAAGCTTCGCGCTTTTGTGTACTATTTTAGAATGTCTAATATTTCACATCACGCATGGCTCTTCGGTCGCTATGGGAGCGCAATCAACAAAAACTAACCCAAGGCATGCTCAAAATGAAGAAAACAAATATTTTATAAGCATAACCTTAAAAAAATACCGACGGGAATCGGACCCGCGCTGCCGTATCACTAATCCATCATCTAACCACTGAACCACTAAAGCACTTAAAAGCAATTTGTTGCACTGTAGATACATGTTTAAACTCGCATTTCGAATTTGGCCACGCCTTCAGCGATTCAAACAACATACTACGCAATCGCCAAGCTTCTGGCACGATATTGAAGGGGTGTACGCAGCTCCTTGTGGGACTCGCAAGTTCATTTCGAAGCGAGGCAGTCCTCCAGAAAATGAAGATCGTTAACAGCGATGCCCTAGGTGTTAGCAACTGAATCGTATGTTGATGAGCAGCTTGTGTCTGACGGGTGTTTCTGTTTGGCACAACTCTGGGTGAAATCGTAAGTGCCAGCTCGTTCAAACACCTTCCGTAGTAGTATCGATAATAAAGAGATAGATCCGCCACTTTTCTTCGATGTTCAAGGCTAAATATGGTCTTTAGTGAAGTTTGTGTCATCCACAAGACGGACTGCTCTGCTCTGTATGAAGTCCAATATCTTGAGCAAGTGGTTGGGTGTTGAACCCCACACATGGAAACAATATTCCAGAGATTGTCTTATCTGGGCCTTATAGAGGAGTAATAGCTGATGTGGTGTATAGAACGTCCGTCAATACCAACCCAATGCTTGGATCCCTTAAGAAATTAAAAAGTCATAGAAGCAGTGTTGCTTAACAATCCATCATGCCACACACTATCAAATGCTTTGTATATATCGACAGCTACTGCATGGGATATAGCCCACAGGAAGGTCTCATAAGTTACCTACAAGATTTCCTGTTGATCTGTGTTTGCGAAAACCATATCGCTTTTGAAGCCTGCGGATTCTAGATATTTTAAGTGCTGTTTCTTGAGCAGTTTTTTCATGACTTAACTTTGGACATGATGGCAATTAAAGCAGTTGCACATTATTGATTTTGCACCTGGGCGCATTTCCAGCTAGAAGGGAAGTGATTTTGATATAAAGATAAAAACTACATATTCTCCAACTTTACCAAAAGTTTGTTGCAGGTTAGTTTGGTTTAGTTGTCTTCTATCTTGTTTTCTGTTTGGTCGATTTCTCAGTTCATCAAAGTTCCGTTATTTTATACAGTTAGTTATATACTTGTCTATATTATTTGCTTTCTGGTCTATTGTTGTCAAAGAGATTAAACTGGTATTTTATTATGTGATTATGTCATGATAATGGACATTTAAATATTTAAGAAATAATAATTATTTTATGTATACCTTCTTTAAGATAAAATAATTTTGACGGACTGAGAAATCAATTAAACAGAAAACAAGATAGAAGACAACACAAGATTCAAAAGAAGAATCTCACCCATTTGAGTCATAAACCTATTTAGTTTAAACAAATTGTGATATTCAATCAATTAAATGTCAATTTATGCCAATATATCAATATATATTTTTAAAAGTTTTAATATTTGTTGAGATTCAAAAGTAATATATTATGGAAACATAAGTAGATTCAACTGAAATAACGGCATTTTTAGTTGAAGTATATAAAAGCTTAATAAAATAGAAACTAGGCATAACACTAATCACAGCTAAAAGAATGGAAAATTGCACTGTTTTTTTTTTCAGTGGCATGTTCCAATATGTCCTAGATTTTAGATTGATTTTATTTTAATGGGTGAAAAAATTGCTGTTAAGCTTAGCGAATAGTTCTGAAACATGTTAAGGGAAATCATTTTTGAGGTTCGTTGTACTTTGTACCATACATTTTAATCGTTAACTTCTGCATTACACATTTGTATTCAAGTCTATAATATAACTTAAGAAGGATGTGTGTTGGCAATGGAGGTAAAGGTATATTCATTTAAAGCAAATAAAAAGATTTAAAATATGATTTTATTTAATAACATAATCACTTCAACCTTATTTCACATGAAGGTGATTAGAAAAATTAAAATTCCACATAATAATTGACGCAAATATTGCGCTATCTATCTTTTGAAGTTAACTAAATATTTGTCAGTAACGCCTTGAAAAAGCAACTTTCGGAAAACGTGTGATCTTACCCAAAGGGCCACTTAGTTACACATTTTTCAACTTATAGTATAAGAATACTTGATGTCGTTTTCTCTAATAAATGAAATTCCAGGAGATAACTCGCCTGAATTTTCCTTCAGTTCAATCGAGATGCATCTAAAACAAGAATTTTCACAACATAACTATGCACTTATGTTGCTTGTTAGGCCATCGAAGATTTCCCGGAGGATTTTAAATCCTAAATCGAGAGATCCATATCTATTTATAGAAGGGAGCATACTAATAGATTTGACATAATCGTTAGATGTTTTAATTTAAGTGCATAGAGATGATTTAATTTTTCTAAATAATGTAACAATATTGGAGTAGTCGAAAATCGCAATAAGCGTACATTTGTTGCGCTAATGTACTTTTTATTCGAAGTTTTTCAATGTTTGATAAAATTTTATGGAATAAATTAAATATATGCAAACTATAAAGAACTCAAATAAACCGAACTAACAGAAGACAATTAACACTAACTCCAGCATTACCTAATTGTCATGACCAAATAATATAAACTGCCTATTTTTCATAGTGAGGAGGTAATTTTATAAGAAAAATCAGTGAAGGAAATCATGTTTATATGCAATTTCCACAAACATATTTTAAACAGATGCGGCCAACATTCACAATGAGGGAACGGAATGCTATGAGTAAAAAAAAATTTGCAGAAGTAGCAAGAGATCTGCGCTTTTTCTCGCTTTTGTTAACCCAATGGTAATGCGTACCTACCGTTCAAGTGAAAACATATTTTTAGAAATCCTTTTTAATATTTTCATCAAAGGTTGTAATGCGTGCTGTAAATCGACTAAGTTTCAAAGTAATTTTTTTTGATCAAAAATGTTTTTTAGGTCCATCCGTTTTTTTAATTAAGCTTTTCATTAAATATGGGAAAAAACCGAATCGCTCTCATTTCTAATATGTACTAAAATCACTTTTTTCACATATCCTATTTATATTTCCATTAGCTTGGGCTATTGGTTTTTGGCATATCCTACATAACAGTTATTGTAACGGTTTTTGCATTTTATAATTTTTTTGCACATTAACCACACTCTAGTAAGTAAGTTTCTTTGACATATAAGATAGTCGGAATAGACATAATATAATTATTTACATTTGAATAGATACTTGGAATAAATAATCGGAAAAGTAAATTTAAAAACTAAATATTGTATTTGCAATTAGATCGGAAATATCTACTGAATTAGTTTGCATATAGACCGTCAATTATGTTAAAATACTTATAACATTATTCAGATTATTTTATTTTGATTACATAGCTCTGAACCTCAAAGGAGTTTACGTGCGTCCGTATATAATATATATTTTGGCATGAGTTGTTCGTATTTTTATACTAAGTATTTGAAGACAGGGACTACATCTTTGTTAGAAGTAAGTGGTCCCTTATTCCCTAATTTGATATTTATATAAAGTTTCCAAGCTTAAAAAATATATTCAAGTGGACATATTTGTTGGAAATAAAGTTGTTACATAATATGAAGTAACAAAAGCGAAACACAATGCTTTGAAGTTATGTGACTATTATTTATTTTCATGGAGAGCTTCTAATTGCTTTTTCTCTTGCATTGCATGAACGCAATGCATGTGCATGTTTTGTATTTTTAAATGAAAGAAGACACGAAAATGCATATTTTGTTGGTAAGTCTTAATATCAAAAGGTATATCCACTAAAATAATACGCCTCGAGGCATCAGAAAAAGTACGCATGCCTCTTAAAATAATATTATACAATATTTTATCTTTTTTATTTATTTTATATTTTAAAGTTAATTTTCAGTTTATTGCTTTGACGGTAATAATTTTCATAAAATAAACAATAATTATCCACGTAGTTAATTTTCGAAATTCCTGTCTACGATTTATAATTTAATTCCTTTGAAGCATTATATATTCTCCTCAGATAGGGCTGGATTTACATTGGAGCAAAAAAGAACAAGTTTAGTGTCTTATGACAATTGCGTTCTGTTTGTAGACACAACAATTTCACCCTGTATATACAGAATGGCCAAGATACGAACAGCCGGTAAGGGATTCTCGTTAATAGTAAGTGATACATATTCGTAAAAAATGGAACTAAAATGCGCGATTAGATCAGACATTTTTTATATGATTTTTCGCTTTAGAGTTATTTTTAACAAATCTATATTTTCGGATTTTTAATTCGATTTTTATATTCAACGTTTCATCTTCGAGCACAATCGTCAGATTAATTTTTTAATGCTATTGATTTTTATGGACAAATTTTAGAAAACGTTCTTATTTAGAATTCAATAATATCTTACACATCATGGTTTAGTTAGATTTCGAGTCTATTTTGACCAATATTTAGATTTTCTTGAGTTTGGACTTGTCTCCTAGAGAGCATTTCGTACGTTGTTTTAGCTTTTCAAATTTAAATAAAAAGATAATAAGCCATACTCAATTTCGAGAATATTAAGGATTATTTTAGCCACGAATATGTTTGGTGAACTAGTAAAAAGCAAGTACTGTAAGGGCCGATATTTCCATCTAAACTTTTTTCGTTATTCTTGGTCTTCACTCTGTTAATTTATTTGTCCATCTGTCTTCAGCTTATTTCGCTGCTTGCCTTGCCAAACGCCACTTCATCCTAACCTTTGTTCTTCTCCAGATCTCTTTTTTCTATTCTATCTTTCAGTGACATACCGAGCATAGTTCGTTTCGCCAATTTTTGCTTCGTTCTATCATTGTTAGCATTTGTCCTAGTTAGTGTATGGTTTCCATACATGATACAAATGTGGCAGAGTTTAGATTTAGGTTTATAAGTAATGTGCGATTTTAAATATATAACTCAGCTTGCCAAAAGCTACCCACGAGAGTCGGATTCGCCTGCGCTCTGATTTTCTTTGCCCAGTTTAATTATGTGTCACTGATATATATAT
>JAEQML010046131.1:0-61305 GCA_016904865.1 Pissodes strobi | reverse complement strand
ACATTTCTACGTTAAACTAAGAAAAACGAAGCAGAACTAATCCGAGCAAACTTTAAATGTATCAAAATGAGTTCAATTTGTTAATAGAACATTAAACAAGGAAAAGAGGATTGCAAATATTCCGTTAATTGAAGAAACCCGACAAACTCAGAGGCTCCTGAATAGAACGTGAAGTCGTGAAGTTTGCGTACTTTCGCTCGCGAATTTGCCGATCTAAACTTTCAAGACTCTTATAGTGTAAATACGTGGAAATGCGCGCATCGTTAGCATTTCGTTGTGAAACGTGCATTTAAAATAATTGTATAGTTTTACATCATTAAGGAAACGTTAGTTTCCTTTGATGTGTCAGTAAATTACATATTCCCTTGGAAGCAACGGATTCGCTAACTGTAAATAAGCATAAATAAATAATACGAATGCATGAAGATAATTGGAAACATTTCAGTTAATTTGAATAATTTCCGAATCTAATATCTCATTTTATATTTGAAACGAAGATTTATGCATATATGACATCGACGCATGCGTAAGAGATGGTATAAGTACTAAAGTATACATAATGTAAATGACATTGTGATGATGAGAACAATTGGTGATCAAAAAGTCACAATCACAACATATTTAGATTTAAATATGATTCCGATGTACTTCACGGACCCTGATTCATGGAACTAATACTGGATAGTTGTTTGAATATATTCTAGAATTTCTTCAGCAGGAAAATTACGCAACTAAACGATTCTCATCAAATTGTTTAAGAATATTAAAAGCCTCTTCATGGCTTACCCCAATGACATGATCGAGATTTAATAATTGTTTTATAGCTGCAAGCATAAAACTAAAGACGATAAGCTGAGCCTGAGAAGGATATAGATAACCACATTGAATTCCATAACATAGAACAAGAAAAACTAAAGAAGCTATAGGAGCATAGATTAATACTAAACAATTTTTAAAGGACCGTACATATTGCCAACATCGAAAACACAAATGGGAATTAGTGATATCCAATTCGGTTTATATTTTGTTTTATTTTGACCGGGCATCTTAATTCAAATAACGGATTAATTGAACTATGCTGTCTTCACTTGGCTCTCTGTAACTCGAAATATTTAAAGCCCAGGCTTACCATGATTTTTCCCTAATTCTGTGAAAGTTTCTGCACCAAATTATCCAACATCTTCATCGGTTCATAATGAACAATCACGTTTGCCAGTGCAGTTAACCAGTCATTCATCATCACATTCTTCCTCTATAATCCCAACTCTTTTAAGACCGTGCTCACAATGGCCTTTCCCTAATTTAGATACGTTTCGGCCTCGTGATGAGCAATCAGGATCACCAGTGCAGTTAAACAGTCATTCGTCATCACAATCTTCATCTGTAACTACAACTATTTTAAGCTCAGGCTTCTTCTTCTTCTTCTTTCTCAGCCATTTGATGTCCACTCTTGAAGATAAGCCTCTTCCAGTGATTTCCATGTCGATCTTTGCTGGGCGGTCTGGATCCAATTCTTTCCCGCATGCCATTGGATGTCATCTCTCCATCTCGCCTGTGGGCGTCCGACACTTCTCTTTGACTCTCTTGGTCTCCATTGGATCAGGGTTATCGTCCATTTCGAGTTGTTTCTGGCTACGTGGCCTGCCCAACTCCACTTCAACCTCGCTACTCTTTCAATGATGTCGCAAACTCCTGTTCTTCTCCTGATGTCTTCGTATCTATCAGGCCTACATCTTGTATTGCTGCCGATTCGTCGGGTGTTCTCTGCTGTTCGATTTTCTCTCCCAAGTTGGATGTTATGTCCCAGATAGTTATACTGATTGACTACCTCCAGAGTGTGGTTCTCAATGGTGACTATAATGTCATCTGGACTCATGATTTTGGTCTTTTGAAGGTTCATTTTGAGACCAACAGCTTGGGAGGCGTCTTTGAGTTCATGGATCACTGTTGATAATTCGTTTGGCTCGTTACTGAACAAGACAATATCATCTGCAAAACGGAAGTGGTTGAGACGTTTTCCGTCCATGTTGGCGCCTTTCTGCTTCCAGAATAGACACTTGAACACGTCCTCCAAAGCCAAGGTAAACAATTTCGGTGAAATTGTGTTCCCCTGCCTGACCCTCCACGCAAACCTTTCCAGTTATCCAGTCTTCATCAATTTTTACATGCAGGGACGCGTTGTCGTAAATGTAGCGGATCAGGTTTGTATATCTGGAGTCAAAACTGGCATTGTTCATCGCTCTCATCACTGCCCAGGTCTCAATCGAGTCGAACGCTCTCTGGTAGTCTACAAAGGCCATGTGAAGCGGAATGTTGTACTCCGTACATTTCTCTATCAGTGTGCGTACTGTTTGAATATGGTCGGTTGTGCTAAAACCCTTTCTCTGAATCTTGCCTGGTCAACTAGCTGATAAAAGTCGAACTTCTGGCTCAGGCGATTTGTTATGATTTTTGCTAACAGCTTGTAGAAGATAGACAGCAGGCTGACGGGTCTGTAATTTTCCACGTTCGTATTGTCATCTTTTTTGAAAAGGAGAATGACCTCTGCATTTTTCCAGGAATCTGGAATCCTTCCTTCATCGCCCAGGCTTACCATGACTTTTCTCTAATTAAGCAAACGCTTCTGCACCACCTTGTTCAACATCTTCTTCGGTTATTGGGATTCTTTAGGGCGCATGTAGGGAGGTGGGAGCGTAAACTTCTAACATAATAATTAATGACTAATAAATATTACCATGTGGCCAAGAAGCACAACTTCAGACAATTCAGATTCACAAGAATATAGGCAACCACGTTAGAGATGTTTTAAAGGTATAATCACAATAGCAGCAAAGGCTATAGGTCTTATGAGTCTACGAAAGAGAGCCCATATCAATCATATCACCACCATGAAGTAGTTAATAAGCAACGAAAGCAATTAATGAGTTAAAAACAGTTCAAGTATCCATCAGAAATTTGCACACTGGTTACCCAAACTAACTTCTACCCCTCAAGTTTAACTGAAATCATTTTATAATAACAATGTCTTTTTAATAAGGTTGGGTTACTTGAGCTCCAGGTGGATTCCCATATAGTCATCTTATTCCACTCTCCAAATGCATCCAATTATTTTGTCTTTACGACGTTCTGTTGTCTCCAAAATCTAATTTTCTTCTCTTGCAATGCATCTGTTTAAATACGTTACATTGTCAAAGTTAGTGCAGATGCACTTTCCCTCAATGCAACTGAAGTTTGAAGCTAGCGTTCCCAAAACAAATTACGATGCATTTAAAAGTCGTATTCAGCTTAAATTATACTATTAGCGTTTCTAGACCGTATATCTAGATTAGAGCGAAGCTCTACATGATAAAATCCTTGTCTTGAAGATTTTGCAACTTTAGCAGTTTAAGTGCCGTCATTATCCTCGCTAATTAGTATTTGCTTGAGTCTTGTTATATTACTGACTTGAGAGAGTGGGTTTGAATTACAGAGATAAAATAACTGGAGTTGGCTGAATATATACATATAATGCTGTATGGTCAAGTTTTAAATTTTATCCAAAATAGTTTGTATATATATTGACAGAAGCGCCAGAACGTTGATTAGTCCTGTGAGAAAGGCTTATTGGAAATCACGATTATCACGTTACATATTGTAAAAATAATCATTTAATTTTTAATTCATGTCAATATTAAACTTTATGTGAGGAGGTGATTTTATTTCACAAATAACCACAAAACCAACAGCAAGAAGCTACTTCATGTTCAAAATGTTTCAAAACATCAGGGTTTATGCAAAATAGTACAAAAGGCTTTCTTTTTAAACGCCTGAATCCCAGCAGTGATTTGATTTTTTACTCCCCATAAAAAGTCAAACGGCTTGGGATCGAGTAATCTCGCCGGAAACTCAATTATAGTTCTTCACCATGTCCATTGATTGGTGAATATTTGGTTTTAAGTATTGGCGTTAGGGGGGGTCATAATGTGTTGGAGGAGCATCTTACTGCAATTATTTGCAAAGAAGTTCAGAATAAAGACCCTCTAAGTGACCTTCAACTTGTTGTTGAAGCAAATCTAAGTTTCTACTAGATATAATTTTGGTCAGAACTGAGGCCCCAATATTATTTACAGTCTAGGTTCACAAACCTGTTAGAATTTAAGTAATTTCTTCCAAAAAAAGAATGTTACTGGTAAAATTTGGGGTTCTTTATCTATAAGGTTCTAGTAAAAGTAAGGTTCCGTGAAAATAATATCCAGAAAATGTGAGTGATTTATTTACTTCGCAATAAGCGGAAAGGGCAAAGTGTGTCACACATGTGCTCACCTTAAACAAAAGTAAATATTTAGTAGTAAGTGGATTTCAGGAGCTTGCGCTCTAATATTATTTCGAACACATGCTTGTCAATAATGTTAACGCTTAAGATTTTTATTTAAATGGTCTAACAATTCCTTTATTTTATAAAATGCATACCTAATATAGTCCGTTCTATATCTATTTCCTGTAGAAAATCGACTGTGCTGATTAAATTCCTAAACGGTTTGTCCTTACCCTTCTCTGGTTATAGTCGCTTTTTAGAACGTTACTCAATGTTCATTTATTAATTAAAACTTGTCTTAATTTAGTTATTTTGAGATTTTTTCACTTTCCTAGAAGGAATGAGCTTGATTAGAGCTTCTTAAGAGTAAAGAAATGGATGATAACAACCATGAAAATATTTTGGGATAACTAACCTTACCTAATTTTGTAATTGCTGCTTCATGGTGGAAGTTATTTGTCGGTATATATTGCCATAAAATGCCGTATTATTCTGGGTATAGTTGATTTTCTTTAATGTAGCATTTATTTTTTTTTAATTAATTTTTTGAACCAGGCGTAGAAGAGCTGAGAAATTGTGTTCGATCGTATACTTCTTCCATTTAGAGTTGCCTGGAGAGCTACCCGTGAGTCTCCGTTGATGCTTAGTCTAGCAGAACGAATCGTGGAGTCAGATAAGAAAATTTATTAATTTATTATTATTAATTATTACATTTCAATTGCTGATTAGTATAGGTATACACAATATAGGTTTGTTCTAGCATGAAATTTCGGACGGTTTGAAGCCATCCGGAGTTTGCGCATAGCAATAAAAGCGACGCTTATATCGCTATGCGCAAACTCCGGATGGCTTCAAACCGTCCGAAATTTCATGCTAACACAAACCTAATATAAACCTATTTCTTGCATATATAATTCTTCACTTAATAAGACTAATTCCCGCATTTTAGACCTGCTATTTATATACATCACCGCTAATTTAAGTTCACGTTAACTTAAGGCTATTATGAAGTTTGTTTTTATAATTAAAATTTACTATTGTAATTACGTTTCGAGCAGGGATGTACAATTTTTCTTTACAGCGCAGCAGCGGGCCAAATACAATTTCAAAAATATTGTGTGGACTGCATAATGTCACTTTCAAAAATTAAATTAACTACGGTACGATACAAAGAGGCTGCGGGACGCTGTAGAGAAACTATGTAAAATCTTTAAAGGGCCTCTCGAGATAGAGTATACTATCTTAGATTTCAAGAGTGTTTCACTTTTAAAGATATTAGTAGTCAATACCGTCCTAGTGGGCTCAGGAAGTATAAACGGGACATATTTCTTTATATATAGCCATAGCCGGTGCACTTCCGCTTCATTCTCAGTTGAATCAACACGTGTCGGGTATCGGCTCTCCGTCGCCATTTTGGGTGACCCGTGGCCCGGTCCATAAGAAACAAGGCACCGCTTCTTGAAGCTTTTTTAGAGGGTTTGAAGTATACCAATGTCTGCTTATCGGAGCACTGGCTAAGGGCAGAGGAAGCTGATAGTCTACAGCTGGGTCTCTTTAAACTGGCCAGTTACTACTCAAGGCCTATTCATGCTGGGAGGAGTGGCCATCTATGTAAATAACCTTTTTAGTATATTAGAGTATAACCTTCTTGATAATTGTGTAGAAGAATGTTTTGAATGTTGTGGAGTATATATAAATGATTTTAATTTGTATGTTGTAGCAGTATACAGGCCTCCATCAGGTAATTTTCATACATTTCTTAGTACGCTGGAGGAAATTGAAAACAAAATAGGATTACATACTAAAATTGTTTTGGTGGGTGATTTTAATACGCATTTTAACACGGACCAGCCGGGGACCCTTGACCTCTGCGATGTATTACAGAGCTATGGTTTTATTCAAACAATAAACAACAACACAAGATTAGAGGCATGTTTGGATAATATATTTTTTAATCTTAGTACTGATTCCTTTGCATCCGGAAATATAGATCCTGGTATATCTGATCATCTGGGGCAGGAACTGCAACTGGCTATTAACGTAAGAAAGGGTAAGGTGACCCGGTCAGCAGAATATGTAGGCCGATCACTCTGAGAGGTATGGCAGAGTTCTTTGATCTGGTCTCCTCATGTGAGTGGGGGTTTGCTTCTGATGAGTGTACGAAGGTCGATCAGTGTTTCTCAAAGTTTTTGGCAAAGTTGGAAGAGGTATTTGTTCGATCCTTTCCCGAAAGAAAGTTTAAAGTAAGATCTGATGAAAACATCAATTGGTTCACAAATAACCTGAAATTAATGCGTAAACATTTGCAATTCTTGAGTGACGCCTCACGACAATATGCTACCTTAGATTTAAAGATTTTAAAAAAGAATATAAAAGAGCTACAAAGGAAGCCAAAATAAAAGCTAATGATGAGTTTGTAACTGCAGCCCAAAATCCTTTAAAAGCTGTGTGGCAAATAATAAAAAATAATACAGGTTCAATAAACAAATCAAAAAACAACAGCATTCCAAATATATCAGTCGAAGAATTTAATGATTTTTTTTCCAATATCGCAAAAGAAACAGTTGATAAAATACCTATATGTCAAAATGATCTAGTTGTGATATTGGACTGCCTAAACTTAACAAAGGATTGGTTCTCCTTCTCTCCTGCCTCTTATATAGAGATTAGAGATATAATAGATAACTTAAAAAACAAAGAAAGCCGTGATATGTTTGGTCTAAATGTTAGGTTGATCAAATCCGTAAGGAATGTTATTGTGGTTCCCCTTACAAAGCTAATAAATCGTTGCTTCAAAAGCAATGATTTTCCTCACATACTTAAGATAGTTCAGGTGATTCCCCTATATAAGAAGGGACATCCTGACCAACCTCAGAGTTATAGACCAATTTCTCTATTGCCCATAATCTCAAAAATATTGGAAAAATGCATTGCAAATCAAATAGTGAGATTCTTTGAGGAAAATGACCTCTTTCCTTCCTGTCAGTTTGGGTTCAGGAGGGACAGGAATACTGTTTTGGCAATCTTGGACCTGGTAGTTATTCATCATGGAGTCTTTTGAGAACATGGAGTTCGCCAGTGCCTTGTTTTGTGATCTTAGTAAGGCATTCGATTGTGTTCCCCATAACATATTATTATGTAAATTGGCAAAGTATGGCTTTTCTTCTAATAGTATCATGCTACTGAGACCGTACCTCTCCAATAGGAGGCAGGTAGTTCGTGTTGGTGGTGTGTTGTCGAGGGAGAGTGACATTAGTATAGGGGTACCTCAGGGGTCTATTCTGGGTCCTGTACTGTTTTTGGTCTATGTCAACGACTTACCGCTTATGGAACTCAGTGCAGAATTTACCCTCTTTGCCGACGACACTACACTGTCATGTTCGGCTGACTCCCTTGAGGGTTCTAGGTTGGGAATGACTGTGTTACAGCGAGGAGTTGAGGAATGGTTTAACATGAATAGACTGCATCTGAATGCAGACAAGACAAACAAAGTAGTTTCCTCTTTGAGACGGATGGATCCAACATGTAATAACACTGATAGTGTTAAATTTCTGGGAGTGTACCTCGATTCACTTCTGCGGTGGCATTCTCACATCGATGCGGTGGCTGGCAGGCTGAGAGGTGTGGCTTATGCTCTTCGCTGTCTCGCGAACTGTGCCTCCGAAGATACGCTAAGAACTGCATATTTTGGTATGTTTCATTCAGTTGCCACATATGCCATTCTGACATGGAGTCATGCACCCCAGATGAAGCGAGTGTTTGCATTGCAGAGGAGAGCTGTCCGAATTTTGGGTGGGATGGGTTTCAGGGATGACTGTAGACATGTTTTCTTGGAAATGTGTATACTCACTTGCCATCAGTTTTCATTCTTGAGAGCCTTCTATGGATTCGAAGGAACATACATCAATTTAGAACCCATGGAGATATTCACAACTACAAAAGGCAAGAAACAAGAACAAAATAGTCCCTGTCTTCCAGCACTTGGTGAGGTGCCGGAGTGGGCCGGATTTCTTGGCTGTAAAGTTTTTTAAGGGACTGTCTCCTTACTGCATGGAGTTGCTAGTTTTGTCATTTAAGAATAAAATAAAGCACATTTTAGTAACCAACGCCTTTTATTCCAGTGAAGAATTCTTAAATTTTCAGTTTGCTTAGATTTTGCGATTGGGGCTTGTGTGTTGTATGTTAATATGTTAAGTGTAATTTAATAATATGTTATTTTAAATAGTTTTATTGTTCGACATGTCATTTTAAATTACTTTATGTTGTGTAATGGTTTTAATTGATTTTACTTAATTGCAGTACATTAGGATTTTTGAATTGTAACTGTTCGACGTGTGTAAATACTATGTATACTGGCATGAAATATATATGACTATGACTATGACTATGACTATGATTATGACTATGCGCCGGAAGAAGGGTGTGCTGCCTCTTTGAGCAAAGCCACTGGTCCTCCGGAAGGGGGGCTCAACAAACCAAATCAACCTATATATGGCCGGTGGTTATTATTATTCATATGTCACCCAAAAGATGTAATTTTTTTTACCTCAGCCATTACTTCAAATAAAGTAATATATTTTGAGTAGTGTTTGCAACAAGCAATCCATTCGTTCACCTTATCTTCATTAAACTTAGTTGCTACTGTCAAGTATAATTTTAAGTAGCATCGAGTACCTTTGGTACGACATTATAATAATTGTTTTTTTATTTTAATTGACTTGAGGGCAAACGTTTCTTTAGGAGTCGTAACAAGCAAACTTCAATTTTAGAAATAACAAAACTGTTCACCTAAAAGTTGGTGGCGCGGCGCCTTTAAATAAATTCTTTTTAACCTAACGTCATTCACTTTCTTCTAATCTGAGGTGAAAATTAATAAAAGAAATTAAAACCTAAAAAAGAGCGTTCCACTTATTCAAAACCAGTGACCTGTCATTCTTGAAAACTTATTGACCCTTTTTTATGGACGTTGATGTAAAAATAAGCTGTTTTAAAAATTGTTTATGTGACTATACTAATCCAAATTACGTACTTGCAATAAGTCACCAGAGGACCCTCAACAATGAATGACATTAAAGTCGCGGCAATGGCATTGATATGGATCTTCCTTAGATGCAAAGTGCAACATCGTATTAGTCAAAGAGACTAATTCCTCTAAGACAAAGTTTACTAAATAAAATATAAGTTCCCGCACTCTCGAAGCACGCAAAACCGGCTAGGCTCCTCCCCCTAGTCCCGCTTGAGGAGCCAGCCACCGCCGATGCATACGCATACACAGTTGTTCACGGTAGTTGACGGTACAAAGTACAAAGTTTACAGAATATGCACGTATCTGCGGTACGCTTGTGATCTCAATGCATCATAATTCCGACAGTGAGTGAGGCAACTTATATTTATTCTGTAAACTTTGTCTAAGCCAACAAATTGAAATAAAATATCAAAAATGTACGAAACTGCAACCTATTTTTTTATTGAATTTGTCGTTAATTTCATTGATGATGCAATTCTATTATGGATCGTATATAAGCCAGATATTTTCCATAACAGTTCGGTGAGTGAGGCAAGCATGCCTTCGGGATCCGCTTTACATTATGAGTACATAATTCGCGTTGCTGCTTGTCTGGTTTATGTCCGTGTACAATATTGATACTAATTGGTCCTGTTGCTAATTATATTACAGCATGTTGTAGTATTAGTCACTCATACACTGATTTGCCCATTATCAGGAACTAAGTTTATCCATGTGTTTAAGCTAATAAAGCCATGCTCGACAAGCACAAATAATTGCAAATATGATTCCTAATGAAGCAGATCATAGTTTAAAGAATATTTAAGTCGGTTTTTGATTTTGATTGGTGCAAAAATTTTTCCTGATATCCAAGGTTGCCGAAAAATCATTTATATTAAAATTGTTTAGACATTCATTAATTATTGCATGACATCCGATAAGTTCAGCGCTTATTACTTTTAGCAAAGAAGTATATCACTTACATATCTCATATTGTAGACGATAATTTGTAGAGCTTTAGTTCAGTGTTATTATTAGGGGACGAAATGTTGAACATCACCAGAGAACATGCATGAATAGATGGTAAAAGTTTCGATTCGCCGTATGGAAGAAGAAATTCGATAATTTTAAAGAAGTACACCTGAATATGCGTATTATTGCAGCAAAATCGTTTAACTCTAATATAAATTTCGCAATTGCAATAAAGCCTGTAACATCATACTCCAATGAACTCATGATATATTATTATATTTGATTATTCAATACTTTAATGAATGAAATAGAATACTACGTTTCAAAAGTCTTAAATATAGCGAATAATTTCACTAGCTTCTTTTACAAACGTTCCAATATTCTATGCGACTTGACGTTTTGACATATTAAATGGAATTAAATTATCACACCCCGTCTCAACTTTGCTCATAACCTCTCGATGCCAGACATTCTGCTCCTTTCAATAAGGGCCTCCATTTGCTCCTTTATTGATTCTAATTTAAGTTTCGGAAGTTGAGGAAGAAAATAAAAATTCGGCATTAGAAAACCCTTTTGATGTGGAAACTTTGCGATATAGGCCGAAAGTTGAAACTTTATTGGAAAATATGCTGAATTATTTATTTGTTGAGGCAAGTTCGGGTAAGCATTTTGGTGTTAATAATTAAGAGAATCACAGTGAATGATAAATTAACCAACGAATTTAATAAAATTTCGAAAAAAGAGTCAGTCGCCAATTTGTAAGGATAAATTTAGTTGGGCACTAATTTGTAGCGAAATTTAATTTATTTAATTTAATTAAGCATGAGATTCGTTTTTATTTTCCTTAGACTTAACTGAAATTTTTTTCTGGGCGCCAGAGTTCCTAGAGACAATGCAAACTGAATATGAATACTTAAATATCAATAACTATAAAGATAAGAATATCAGAAATATGCCCTTATAATTCGTGTCTCACAGACCTCAATCTTGCGATAAATTAAACAAAGGGATTTAACAACAATATATTAATTTAACAATTAAATTACAACAATGGTGTCATGTGAAATGGAGATTATCAATATGATTAAATTATAAATATAATTGATGAACCTATTTGAAATAAAGTTTATGAATAAATTGCTTAATAATAGAATTAAAGTTAATGTAAAAGATTTAAAAAATTAATGAATGAGGCGATATCACTGATTTTTACAATTAATTTATCTTCTGATTGGCTAATACTTAGCTTGTCCAACTATTCTGTAACCATGCGATCGTATTGGGACCTCTACTGGAACCGCCTATTCCCAATTCAATTGAGTTAGGGTTATCTAGGACTTACAGGTTATTCTAGTGTCGACTCCCTCTACAGGCCTGCTACAGCGACATGGACGAACACCTGCTACTTGCCAAGCACAATGTTGCCTTAAGCCAACGTTGTTTACAATAACAACCTAGTCTTAGACTTCCATGTAGAGTTTCAATTAGTGACTCTCGGCAAGTCTAAATAAAAGATAACTTGAATCTAATGATAAATAGAAAAATAGAGGTACAACCTCTCTATTATTGAGTCTTATAACCCCAAATAAGTAATTTCAATTACTTTTTTTTATTTGGGCTTTGGCACATAACGATAATTGAGCGTAATTACGCCTCAATTAATTAAAGAGATAGATAAGATAATCACTATCTCACATCGAGGTAGAAATTTGGATAAAAAATTTAAAAAAATAGGTATATTTACACATGTGAGATTAACCTCTCATAAATGCAAATTAATGTCGGTACATCAATGTTGAGACGAGACAGGGCGAGTGCTAATAATTATATGCTTGATGTAACAAATAAACTGAAAAGCCTGGAAAGAAAAAAATACTAAAACCAGCAATACTATAAGGAAAAATTCGAAGAAATTCTACTGAAAATTCAGTTTACTACCGTTACAGGAATATATAGAACTTACTCCAAGAATTCCTCAAATAATAATGTTCAATTTGAATGAAAATACGTAAAATAATGTGCGTGACCGCTAAACGATGAAATAATTACGTTCTCTGTAAATTTGGACTAAACCATTTTCAAATTACATGAATTTAACTAATGAGAGACGCAATTATCCACCAATAAATCGGTATCTTAACCACAAAAATTAAGATTATTGAAGCTGTAAGCTAATTGGAAGTGAAATATAAAAATGCTAAATTCTTGCTTTAGCCAAATACGATTAAGCGAATCAGAAACAATTATTAATTATGTATTTAAAAATGAAAACATTCGGGAAATATATTACAAGATGAATAAAATATTTAAAGATTAAAAAACCAGCACTCACTAGTGTCAGAGTCGCCATAAAAATAAAACGACCCCGCTTTCAAAATTCAAGACCTTTCCACAAATTATGCTTTCCGATGTTTTAATTGGATAATTTATATCATGTGACTACTACTATAGGTCACGTAGCGTCAGGCCAAAGAAATACTCGATATATACTAAATATAGTAATCAATAGTAAATGAGATTCAAAAATTGTAGGTATTAAATAGCGTACTGCGCTCCCCAATTACCAGCCACAGGAGATAAGCCCATTCACGAATAGATGTCACTATTAAATATAGTGATCTACAGTGAAACAAATCCACAAATTGTAGGTATAAAATAGAGTACTTGTGAATCTAAATAATTACTTGCACGAAATATACCCATTCGCGAATAGATGTCACTGGCGACTCAAATCTCAAACATAGAAAACCATTCGTAATTGAACTGAATTTAGTGGAGCGGAATAAGCTTATATTCCGTTACAAAATAATGTATCGAAGTATTATATATATTTTTCCTTCGACTACTTACGAAAATATTAAGAAAAGCACACAATAAAACGATAAATTGTAAGAAGCCTTTCCTGTCCAGTGTTCTACGATATCAAAAGCCCTTTCGAAATGAGCCAATGCTACAAATGGCGGTATGTCTTTGTGCAAAATTTTTGTTACTGACTAGTTTTTTTTATGGCGATAGCACACACACTAAAGAGAGATCCTATAGCACACAACCAGCGGTGTGTCTGCGAAGATGTTGATTGACACGGTTCTTGAATAGCTGTAGGTTGTGGTTTGGGTGAAACAGATGTCCTGGGAGTGAGTTCCACAGCGATAAGTGCGCCAGACAAAGGAGTTCTTGTAACACGATGTTCTAAGTGTTTCCAGTTGAACAACGAACGAGTGTGCTCTTGCCGTCTATCATGACTGTCTGGCAGGCGTTGCTGGGGGCGGGATGAGATGGGCCAATTACTGGGAACATCTGTCGTGAAAATATTTGTAAAACAGGGATATCTCGGCCACATGTCTGCGGTGTTCCAGACTATACAGATCCCGGGTCACCGACGAAACGCACATCTTTCTTCTGAATGGAACCCAGCAGGTTAAGAGTGTGCTTCGGGGTGGCACCCCAGATGTGTGAGCAATATTCTACGCACGGTCTTACTTGCGCTTTGTAGAGCAAGAGCAGCTGCTGCGGCGTATCCAGTTTTTGTTGCGAATTAGCACACCAAGCTTCTGCAAGGCGACGTTAGCAACGTGGTCATGCCAGCACATATTGCTGTTGACCGAGGCACCCGGTAGTCCGATTGAAGAAGATGTAGGAATTGTCGAATCTGCCATCATGATATCCAGGTATTAACTCTCTTGGTAAACGTGGGCACTTGAACTGGATCGAATTTCTATCGCCCCAAGTTCGAACTCTCTCCAGATCTTGATTAATTGCTGCTTGTGTATGCGGTGATATGTCTCAGTCGCTGGTAAAGGTTTTTCCGATCTAAATCGGGAGACAAGGGTACTGTCATCTGCAAAACTGTAAACAGGATTATTGGTTTCGCTCAGCAGATAGTTGGTAAAAGAATTGGCACTCCCGCGTTAATGGTGAATGTGTCTGAAATGTGTCCATCAGCTGCAATGTGCAGAGATCGGTTCTTATGGAAACTGGCAAGCCAGCTGTAGAGAGAGGCTTGCAGTCCAAAAAACGGCAGTTTCTTAAGCAATCCATAATGCCAAACTCTGTCGAATGCCTTTGAAATATCCAACGCAATCGCTCGAGATTCCCCGTAGTTCTCAATTACCCTACTCCATATATGAGTAACATAGGTCTCCAGTCGATCTCTCTTTGCGAAAGCCGTATTGGTTATCGCTAATTAATCTGTTGGTCCCAGCAATGAGACTTCTGTTTTTTCTTTAATGGTTCCTTTAGTCGACCATCATGTACAATTTTGTAACGATATGTCTACATCATCGGGGCTTTGTTGGTATTCATTTCCCTTTTTCATCAATTTCCCTTATTGGATTTCTTATTTCTGATATACTAACTTCCGGTTGTAACTCGTAGTTTATGTTTTAAATTTTCTGTCTAATATTCGTCTGACATTTTCCTTCCAAGTACATTCTGTTTGCTATAACTCTAAATAGTATATTGATTCGATGTTTAACCTTTCGCTCTTATCGCTTTTAACTTTCATTAATTTAGTTCCAGATATTTCATGTCTTCTATAATTTGTCCAAATTTTGCTTGTTGTATTGATAGGTTATCTTGCTTTATATCTTTTTCTGAAAGTTTTGTTAATTATCTGTTTATTCTAAGGAACTTCTTTTTCTCTCTTCTAACATTTTTTTTTCACTAACTCATCTGCTTCTTCTGAAATATATGATTCTTCTTAATTGCATTGCCCTGCAATTTCTTTTGTTACTTTAAGCAATATATCTACAGTGTGTTATTGATCTTGTTAGGGTCAAGACCTTGATCTAATTATTTAATAGCGAAAATAAAAGTGGCAGTCAATGTAGAGTTACAAACAGTGTAAAAAAGAGTTACAAACAGTGTAAAAAATCTGAAAAAGGACATATAAGTTTTACTGAATCAGAGAGAGATACTTTTGTTAGATTTGAATAATAATTTTAAAAACACACTCCTCTATTTAATGTTTTAACTTTGACTTCGGTATCATCATAAAGGAAATGAAGAGCAATACTCTTTGATCTCTAAGGACTATATGCCGCAGGCTTCTTTACTTTTTCGTATTAAAAACCAGTCATTATTTGCTAAGAGTTCCTGAAATTTAGCTCGAAATCAAAAACCCTTTGCGTCAAAGGCAGTCCCAAACCCTTTGTTACCGAACATTATTTTCGTCCGTACTTAGCTAAATTTTAAATAAAATCGATACTGAGCCACGTTGTTTTCAATTTGCCTAGTAATTACAATCGAAAACTTTTACAATTTGAATGTTATCGATTGTTTAATGATGAAGGGCTTGAACACAGTATTGGAAGAAGATAAAAACCTTAGGTTTGTCAACTCAGCTATTGGTATATCCTGAGATTTTGTGTGAAGTTATCTATAGGCTAGAAACTGGATAAAATAAATGCAGACAACTACTTCTCGTAGATCTCATTCTAGTTAGTTTAAACTTTTACCAGTAACGAGCGAACTTATATTAGACGAATCCAATAGTAAACCATCTTCCTAGAAAATGAAATGAAACTAGGCAAAGTTAAAAATATTATTTTCAAACTTTCAAGTGCCCTTCTGAATAGTAAACAAATCCGTGGAAGTTTAGATTTATTTATTGGATGAAACTACGATACAGTAAAGACGATTTACTTTATAAGTTAAAAGGGTCAGTTGACAGCAGACATAGGTTTTCCAAGTAATAAAAGAAAAGGGATATAATTTACGGGCATAGGACTTTTGGGGTTCTTGCAATAGCGGCTTATCTCTTTAGGTTTTGGTAGAAAATAGAAAACATGTCGCCATCAAAGCTTATGGTCTAGTATGGATTTCATTAATAAGTATAAATAAGTTTTAAACTTTTAGGCGGTGAGGACCATAGAAAACTATGAATTTTACACGAGATCACCATATCATTAATAAAATGCATGACATTTTTATCTGCGCCAAAAGATAAGTATTATATTTTATTACTCTCAATTATTTATTCAGTATTTTCCAACAACATGAATCACTAGTCTCATAAGTTTTCATTTTGCTTCTCCTAAGAAATAGTGCATAATTAAGCATCCAATGAGTATGCGCCAAGAGAAAGGAAAAAGTAACAATAAAATACATTCAAGCTTTTGGAAAAGATTTGTGTGTCATATTCTAAAAAATTATGTTGAATTATGACAGAGCGTTTTGAATTTTGCTTTCTTATTCAAATGCTCGTTTCTTTAATAGGTCAAAAGGCTTTTATGAATGATTTTAGTGGGTTTTAAATAATAGATAGGAGTGTATCTTTTGTCTAGGAAAAGTGTGTACTATTTTTCATAGAAAATTATTGCCCGTCATAATCCAAGGAATTATAAGTATTATTAAAACGTATTATCATTTTTTAAATTTTTATTCAAACGCGTATCTATTTAATAAAGAAATTTTATGAGTATTTTTCAGTTGCAGCAAATAAGAGAAAGAAGTTTTCTAGTAGTTGCACGCCATTTTATATACAGTGCTTAGCTTATTTAAGAAGGAATATATCAATTAACATTAAGCTTTGCTTTGAAGTGCATTGATAGTATTATCTGCACCAAAGATAAAAACTCTATTTTATTACTCTAAAATTTATGCTCTAATTTCTTCAATATTTTTCGACACTAGTCTCACAAATTACTCTGAATTGTTTGATTTTGCTTCTCCTAAGAAATGCCACTTAATTAAGAATCTGATGAGTAAGCGCCAGAAGAAAAGAAACAGTAAAAAAACAATCGAGCATTTGAAAAAGATTTGTGTGTAATTCTAAAAAATTATGTTGAATTATGATCGACCGTTTTGAATTTTGCTTTCTTATTCAAATGCATTTCTATTTAATATCTCGAAGGGCTTTTATGAATAATTTTGGCGGGCTTTAAATAATACAAGTAAAGCTAATAATTACCAGAAATAAGTCAGAGAACAAATTAATGAAAAGAGAAAATTGAAAAAAATACAACAAACCAGAGCCACAGGCGATAAAAAAAAATCTTTAAACAATGCAACTCAACGATTGAAAAGGGACATTAATCGTATTAATGACGAGTCGATAAGTGTGATCTGAGTGAATTAACTAATGAGACAAATGGAGCATATTCGCCCTGGAAAGCTACTAAGATAATTTAAAGAACTATATTTTAAAAACCACTAATCAGGAATGCACTTAGGACTTGAGCACGTAACAACTCCCAAAAAGCCAAAAGATTTGCAGACCGCTGAGAAAAAATATCTCAGCGAAATAATGGAAAAAAGGCATTATGACTCGATTGGCGCAACGAGAGAAATAATCATCAAAGGAAATCACTGGAGAAATAAAAACAGAAATTTTGAAAAAAGTTACAAAAACAACTCATCTAATTAATGCTAAATTTAAGAAAATAGTAGAAATCATAGTGATACCAAAACCGGGCAGACCACCTTACGAAGTTCCATCATACAGACCAAATTCCTTACTGCATATAAATATAAAATTAAATGAAAAACTTCTTCTTAAAAATTAAAATCGATAATAGAGGTGAAAAGCCTAATTCCCTCTCAGCAATTTGGCTTCAGAGAATGTAATTTCACAACAGAACAAGTACCCAGAATCGCTGACGTTATCGAAAACTCTCTAAAAGATAACAAAGTCTACTCAGGAGTCTCTCCGAGCATGGCGCAAGTCTTTGACAAAATATGGTATGAAAGCTCCCTCTACCAGTTAGATACGAAATTGCCAAGATAAAACTCAGATCTGTGAAAATCATATTTACCAGAGATATGTTGTAAAATTAATCATATTCTGAACTAAAAAAAGGCAGGAGAGAGTGCACTGTGTTATTAACAGAGACATGTTTTAGAATTAATCATATTCTGAACTAAAGAAAGGCAGGAGGGAGTGCTTGAACTACTATACACCAGAGGTATCCTTCCTTAGCCCTGAGCACGACACAATACCCACATTTGCAGACGACACTGACAGAAAAATGCCAACATCTATTAATCAGATAACGCATTAAATTAAAAAATATATGCAACACATTTCAATCAGAATAGATGACACTCAGATCCCAATTGAAGCTTCAGCAACATGCCTGAGTATGACTCTAGACGCCTGAAGGGTGCATGTCAAAAGGAAAAGAGACGAAGTTAAAACATTGGATATGTGGCACCTAGCTCTGGGGCTAAGCCACCAACAGCAATATCAAAGTTATATAAAATTAAGCGAGCATGATACTAAGGCACGTCGTATTGTCGCAATTCCGGTCTTTAATGGAGCATGTCAAAGAAAAGATTAATATTCGTTAGAAGTCACGAATAAAAACTTCTTGAGCATATGAATGTATAGGTCATCCAGCTCCTGGACTACACAGACCATGTAAGAATACTTAAGAGGACTAGGCCGGTTGGGTTAATGTAATGGTGAAAAACTAGGGAAAGTGCAGAACACAAAGCGGAAATTATGCAACCTAAATATTATGTGAAATTATTTTATTGAAACCTAAAACTCACTGTTGCGTAAAAACCTAGAATTAAAATATTAATCGCAGTAAATTAGGAAAGAACTAAAGATTCCATTGGCTATTTCAATTGATTAGACTTATAAATAAAACAGAAAAGAACACATTAAGACTCCTAAATATTTGAATATTATACCGTGAACTAGTGGAATTCACTTCGAGTTCTAAGGGCACTATTTAGCTTTAAGAAGATTTGTGCATCATAGTCCAACGAATTATGTCGAAATATGATTAGCTTAGCAAATGCTAAGCAGTTAGTCTTTCTAGTAGGATATCTGGATATGATGTATATCAAAAGATGCGGCCAAATTTAATATATCGCTAGAAGTTCATCGAATCGAAAAAGAGGGAGTGAGATGTAACAAGCATGATAACTTTGCATCACAAATACATTGTATTTAAGAAATGTCATGCCAAATTCGACTGCAGATTTAATAGAACTTTAGAAACGCACACCAAAGATTAAAAAACCAATAAAAGCTGTGTTGAAGCAAATAATGATGATCCTACTCATCAGACTTAGATACTCTTTATACAAAGACATAAAGGTCAACTACCGACTTTAAATTGCAAAATTAAAAAAAAAATTGAACAAATAAGAACTCTTCCATTTTTCTATAATATAGTGTCTCTTAAAGTTAGAAATTTGTCAGTTAATGAATAAGAGTGAAATATTATTGAAATTATACTTGTATAGGCATTCCAAAAATTAAATTTGCAAACGAGCTCTCAAAGAAGAAACTTGTTGTTAAAAGAGTGAAATGTCGAAGAGGAGTGCGCTTTATAATGAAATTGATTTTATACTTTTCAGTTTATTTCAAGAGAATAATGAACATTTTTCAGGTGTGGGTATACAGTTAAATAAAACTTTTTACCATCTCAACAAATTATCTGTCTTTTACACTTTCCGACAACTCCACTCATTCTGCCCGAGTATATATATTTTTTCGTTAACTAGGAGATATTTCAATTTAGGAAAATGGTTTTTATATAACAGTAGGTATTTAAATTTAATGTTTATTATTTTTAGCACAAGTATGCTTATAAAACATCCTAAAATATCGGTGAAAAAAGTTAATTTGAAAAACAAACAATGTAAGCAAAATTGGCTTTCATCCCACTCTTAGTTCGGCTAGGAATTTAACTCGACTTCATAACATAAATGGTCTTTTAGATAGAAATAATAAACCCAAAATGACGTAAAATATTATAGCTTGCATTCGATCTTGTCAGCCTCAACGTTCTCCCAAGCTACCTCATTAGTCTCCGTTTCAACAGTTACCGTTTAATTATCCATGCACCGCCTGATCATTATAGCGGCATGAAGGCTGTTAAAGCGGATAGTTAAAAGCCACGAGTCGTTCAGCACTTTATTTGCAACTTCAAACTCAGTCAGCTGCATTAAAGTCAAAGTTGCGCCGCTTGCCAATCCACATCCCGAATTTGAGGAAACCTTTTCAACAATTATTTATGCTGTTTCTGCAGTATCCTTTCCGGACTACTGAAAGGATAAACGTGTTAAGAAGAATTATTTGTAAACTTCCTAAAAATAATTTGAGTTTTAAGTTTGTATATTATCGAAGGATTGCTGAGGGATACAAATATTAAATACGTGGCCAAGTTGGTTATAAATAGTTCCAGTCTGCCTAAGTGTTTTGCATTATTCACCTTTGGTCTTATTTTGAAATGAAAGCCTAAATGTAAAATAAATATTATCAATATAAATGGTAAAGGAATCATTAGATATAATTTTTAATTTTTCAACTAAATTTATTGATACTGTTTTTTAAAATGAGTATAACAAAAGATGATAGAGAGGATGCCCCACAACAACAATCAAAGTTGGCACTGAACGAATGAAACACATCTTATTAATACCAACCAATGGGAGTCCTATAACGGGTATGAAATGGTCACTTTTTCAATTTCTGCACTCTCGAAACTAACAAGGTGGTAAAAATAGCCACTTGAAGAACCTCTATGCAGAAAAATCTACGAATATGTGTTCTATAAGATGGCTAATACTATAAACATGTATACAGCAGTATAATAAGTATTAAGAAAGGGGAGTCAAAATGAGATAAATTAAGAGAAGCTTTAAATAATCGCCAACAGAAAGGAGAAAATACATGCACTGCGATAATACAAAATAACGAGGAAGAAAAATCATCCTGACACCAAACCTAAGTTCTTTATTGGCATTTTATAGACAGCAGCCTAGAGCGGCTGCATCATGTGGTTTGAAATGTGGTGGAACCAACCAGATTGGTGCCTGTTTGTATAAAGAACTTATGTCAAATATCATGTTATACTTTACTCCATTATTTCTGGTATTGTCGTGATATTTATTATTTCACGTAAATCGTGTGTATCCAATAGAAGTTTTAATATCTGATTATACAAAAACGGAAAGTTCAAAATGAAAAAAGTGAAAGATATGAACCCCAAATAAGCTGATCGAGAGAGAATTTTATAGAAAAATAGAAAATGGATTGGATATGACCAAATATTTGATACATTTTATTACAAAAGCAATGCAGTTTTTAGGAGGGTCAAAGTTGACATCCTCAAGAAGTCCGGAAATGTAAATATCTAAATTGCATACTGGAGAAGAAAATAGATGAGGTTTTGATGCACAATTTCTATAAAAACTAATCTACAGAGATGTAATATTCATCCCAAATTCTGAGACGTTTGGAATTTTGTAATTTTACAAAAGAGATTCGTTTACATCGGCATTTCTTAAAAACGGACCATACATAAAATTGTCATTTATCTGTTAAAAGCCCTAGAAAAATCTACCTTTCAAATTCTGGCTAAACCGTTTGAGCAACGTTGATGAAATTTTCGACATACGTTCGCGATTTATTAGTATTTTACGGAAAGCCCTTAAGGGCTTTCCCTGAAACAGTAAATCCTTCAGGGACGATATATTTTTGAATAAACGGTATAAAAATTAAGCAGATTAATACTGTCCAGTTAAATACGTGCAACGCTGCCAAGTAGCTTAGGTCAGTCCATCTCAAGGGCTCTTTTACCGGCACTCGAATTCGATGCAGTCATCTGACGATCGGTCCTCTTAATGCATACAAAAGCATCTGCGCCGGCAAGTATGCAATTTAAGCTCGATTTCGGCTAAAATAATTTGGATGTTTACAATGATCATGTTTTTTAAATACCTTCTAGGGAATATAAATTTGCCTATGACATTACATTGCCTGCATTTAGGCCACCAGCCTATGGAGCTTATGGAGCGTAACTATTCGACCAAATTTTCAGAATAAAAGAGTGTTGACATCGATATTGAAACAGGTGTAGCATTTAATTTTTCATGAATAATATTATTAGTAAATGCTACCTGTTTTTTAAAGAATTCAAGCTTTGAATGTATTTGATTAACACTGGAAAATAACACTTAACCCTTACTTGTTACATGCCTACTTTTGTTTGTATTTATTAGGAACATAAATTATTTCATAAATTAAGCAAACATTAAGTTATTAAGCCACGAAGTATCAGACGGTCTGTAACTTTCTCTCTACGAAATGTTGATAAGAACTATTAACCTTTCTTCATGGTTGGATTCCTTATAGTAATAAAACATACTTTTAATATATTAATTCAAGCCTCTGATTTACTACATACTATCTTATTAATTCAATACTGCCTTAATTTCCCAATAAAGATTGTTTTGTTTTGAATTAATTCTCATCTTTATGTTATGTTTCATGCAAGTTAATATTTAAATATGACGTCATTCTTGATTGTGGTTACGATGATGACTCGAGCAATCGAACCCGAGTGACACTAATGTTCATTCTATATGGCACTGTGCATGAGAAAGCAGCTTTTGCCGCTTGATGTCGATGAACTGACAATTGAGATTGGAAACGAGGTCAAGCGGTCAAGTTCAAGTAGCCTTTGTCTTCATGATGTAGCCGAAGTGTCTAGACCGATTTTATAGTTTTGAGTTTAAGATACATCATGGGTCCATTAGGCCAAAAGATTTTCAAAATTTTGTGCCATTAGGCCTGAGAAGGGCTTGGCTTATTATATTTTGGTCTAATTCTTGAAGATGCCTTTTAATTTTTATGGCTAATCCATCACCACCTTGTAAGGTAGGTAATCGTTGGCTTGTGCTTTATAAAAAACAGAACATTTCAACAATATTAAGTAAAGCGGCTAAAGACTTCATGTTTGTTTCAGGTTTTATTATGGGATGTTAATATTAGAGAATATTAGATAATTTTTGATTTGGGAATGGCATAAAGATGCTATAAATTCCAATTGGGTTTTACAGTCTATAGGTAAATCTTAAACTTCCATGCTTCATAGACAGGGTAGAGTAGAAGATTCAGTTTGTTCCGGATTTCACATGATTGGAGAAGGGAACAATAAGCCACCAAAACCTCAGAGCGGGAAGCACTTATCCAGCTGACAGGAGTTGTTCGACTCACTTGGTAGATATACACATTTAATGCCTTTTACGGATAAACCTATTTAATAACTCTGGAAACAAAGATTCATGAGTCTTTTCCCTCAAGGTATATAATTTACTTTAAATAAAACACCTAAGAGGTAAGCGTTACCAAGATAAGCTCCTTCATAACAGTATTTTGCTTAAACTGAAGAAATGAATCTTCATATTTTAATTATGTGTTATTCCCAACGAAGAGGGTAGATATTCTTATAAATAAAGAATACTTGTTTTGTTTATGTTTGAAGTGTTTACTGCTTGACTGTTTTCCCCATTTCGTTCTTGAAAATACAATTAACATCTATTAAAGACAATCTAGGTTTTGTGATTTACTAGACTAGGAACTTGCAGTATCTCTTCCAAATTACGTGGCGCCCAATTTAAGTGCACAAAGGCCATATGCCAAGAACCCCGGCCTCCGCATTAAGAGCTAACCGTTCGCATTCTTTAGTGGCAAAATAATGCCACACAGATCGACGTAGGTATGCGTTTCAGATTTGATCTTGGTCGATTTTATAAACAAACAGAGATGTGCTCCTAGGCACTATGATTTACCATAGGGGTTAGTTCTAAAGTGACCTTGTAAATAAAACAAAGACCTTTAGCATTATACGAATATTTTAATAAGTTATTTTACTTGAAAACAACTGGAAGCTTATAAATAAACAAAATATAAACATTAAATGATTGTTTGTAGTCAGTGCTACAATATGGATAATATATGTCGATGCTAGATATCGACCTTGAAGAATATCACAAGAATAATATTCTTAAAAAACTAAAGCATTGCATAAACAGTTATAATTTTAAACTAGTATATGATTGTAAACATAACCTTGAAGCTATGTACAGTTAAATGCTCATTAAAGTCCCTGCGGAACCGCTACGTATGAGCTCGGTTAGCTGAGATAACTTTGAGATGAAATACAGCAATATACAAGCAATAATAACAGGATAAATATTACCTTAATGTCCACCTATATGGTACTATGTACACTATGTTCACAGTTGACGAGACACGTTCAATTCGTTCAGCAGTTTATTTTCCAGCACAGGAAAAGTCACTTTAAACACTTACTAAGGCTCTGTTGTAGCTTCTATGTACAATATGGTTCAATTTCTTGCAAATAAGAATTACTTGAATGTAGTAGTTTGAGATGGTATGCAGTTATATATGCATGTGGCATGACACGGATGCTCTTGTGAATGCGGTTTTTATACACGCAAAAATGATTGTAAAACATGCTATGAAGGTAGCATTAGGAAATGGCATTGGTGATATCTTTGTAGTGTAATAAAACTTGAGAGAATGATTTCAGACAAGTGCAGGGTAATCCTTATATTAGAATAAGGCCAGAGAATATTTGCAGACTAGTGCAGAGTAATCCTTATGTTAGAATAAGGCCAGAGAATATATTTGCAGACTAGTGTAGAGTAATCCTTATATTAGAATAAGGCCAAAGTATAGCAACCCAGTGTTATACTCTGATAGAGAATGTTGAACACCCATGGACAAGACCAATGGGAACGCTAGCACAGCGATGGTACCGCGTTTGAGATGTTGAGAGAATGATTGTAAACATGTGAGTTTACTTTCATGAGATTCGAGATAAGACTGGATTAATATTGAGAACCCACGGACAAGACCAATGGGAACGCTAGTACAGTGATGGTACCACGTTGGAGAGCATATGATTGTAAACGTGTGTGTTTACTTACTTGGGTTTCGAGACAAGACTCGATTACTTGTTGTTCGAGACAATACTCGATTGTAGAACTCCCATGGACAAGACCAATGGGGACGCCAGTACAGCGTCATACTGAGTTTGAGGATAATGGCAGACAGGGTGCCGATAAATACCTTTTCTGTAGGTTTGAGATGACGACGAGCGTGGCTGGATACCACAATTCACTTGAGTAGAGAACTAGAGGGATCATGAGGTCTCAAAACGTGAAAACTAGCCGGCATGGCGGCTTGGCGCCAAGCCGGCGGAAAAGCGCCCTTAGCGCGACTTACATGGCTGAGGTTCAAGATGCTACTTAATTCTAGAACGTGAGAACTAGATCAGCTCGAAGGTATTGACTCCTCCCTATCTGGCGGGAGAAGATTCATCAATGTGGAACTAGAAAAAGGACAAAGGATTTAACTACAGAGAAGTTATATGAAAGTTAACATCAGCGATTGTCTAACATAAGTTTATGTATTTTAACACAGATCTGGTCGAAATACGCTGACTAGGTTTTATAAATTGATTATTAAAGATCGGAAATTTAGAGGCACTAACTTGATTACCTCAGTCTTGCCGTTATTGGCCGAATGTCCGACTGTGTTCCTGCATAGTGTAGCTGATACGGACCTGGGGTATGAAATACATTGAGGTGATTGATTTGCACGAATTATGAGGCTGGATGAAGGACTGCTTCTTTGGAGGGGTGCCGGTGTAGATGAGGAAACGTTGTTACAACAGATGGCGCTAGTAATATCGCCGGGATACAGCGGCTTTTTTGCAGGAAGCGCTGTGATTGGTCAGATGCTTTTCGAGGCCGCTTTGCTTTTAGCTTTCTAGACTGTTTGATGCAGTGGATAAACGTGGTAACAAGAGATGGCGTTAGTAGTATCGCCATGGATTTTAAGGTTCCTTTGGAATGCGAGTAGTGGCGTGGAATGTAAAATTGTACAAAATTAAATCGTTGGATTTGAAAGCGTGTTAAAAATGGTTTTTGAACAGTATACAAATTAACAAAGAAAGTTTCTAAAATAATAACAATCGCCGACAAAATTGGAACACACTCGGTATTATCAAAAAGCTTTAACAACGCACTTTATACATGTAAATCTTCGACAGGCAGGTAAAGAGGGTAGAGCAGGGCGCTGAGAATATTTATGTCCGTTTTTAATATATTTGTTTAATGTGTGGCATCGGAATTATAATAGTTTCTTGTCGCACCCACACATCAAATGGGGACTTTTGCATATAAAAAAGCCCGCAGCAAGAAGAAGAGAGGAGTCAAAAAAGTTCACTCGTTTTGGCTAGAGACTGTTTCAATTCTGCTCCCAAAGCTTGAGACTGGTTTCCGATTCAAATTTCCACATTTTCTGACATACACTTGTTTCAGCTACACTTTGTATAGTTTCTCAATTATCCGATAAATTGAGCGTTTCTGTAATTTTCTTGAGCCAAACGTATTTAAGGACAAATCCTAAAACCTCAGCCACGTACGCAACTCGCAGGGGAGTCGAGACGGCTTCCTTACAAATAAGTAAATGCTTGGGTTTCAGTTAAATTCTATACGATCTAATATCTAGACATGGTTTGAAGGGAGGGTCAAACTTTTAAACCTGGTGCTTTAGTGTGATCAGATTCTTGTAAATTACGCGATTTTGAGTGGGTTTCGGATGGGGAGGTAATTGTGGCCAAGTTGGGCTAATTGTGGTAAGATTCTTGAAGAAGACAACAAGGGGTACAATGGTCTTACGGGACATTCAAAGAGCCCATGGGACAGGAAAAGACTCCTTGGGTACAACCCTCCAAAAGAACCTTCTGACGTAATCTCCGTGGGGGTATCTTAAAAGTTTACACATATTAGATACGCCCTGGTCAGATCTCTCCCGCTACGCTCCCAACTCGTTACGAATTTCTTTAGTATGCGCTTGTATACTAGGTAGTATGCACATGTTTCTTGTATGAGTAACGTAAATGTAATCAAGCGTAGTAAGGACACATACTTTGGATGTGTTATTTTTTTATTAAACTGTCAAAGTTTACTTCTTGGTCACGGTTTACTTCTTGGTTCGAGGGCCTGATTGAAATGTCGTAACTGAATTCTGGTAAATAATTTTTTCTTTCTTATGTACATTTTCCTTTAATAGATAAAGTCATACCCAGGAGCCGATGTCCCCTCTGACCACATCCCATTGGTATGTCAACTAAAGACAAAACTAAAAAAGATGCTGCCACAGAGAAAGTCCAAGAAATATGACAGCGAAAAACTCAAAAACCCTGAAATCCAAGAGAAAGTAAAAAATGTTTTAACATCTTAATTAAAGGACATACACACATCCATTTCTGAACCAGACATGAGATGGAATACCATAGCAACCGTTTTTTAAAACCTGATACCACGAGACAGAAGAAGAAAGGATGGATGATCGACGAAATTATGAATCTCATGGAAGAAAGACGAAGAGTTAAATCGAATAATATTCAAGAATATAGGGCAATTCACATCCGAAAAAAGATCCGAGAAGCCAAAGCAAAATCGATGACCGAAAAGTGCAGAGAAATAGAAGATCTAAATAAGAAACATGACATATTCAATACACATAAAAAGATCAAATAAGTCACGGGCCGGTTTAGACAAAGAGCTTCTGGAAATGTATCTGACGAGAATGGTGCTTTATGCTTATGCTTGACATTAATGATATTTTAAGAGTATGGGAAAAACATACTGAACATCTGTTTGATGATGAACAACGACCCGAAAAACCAATCTTTGATACAGTTGTAGGGCCACATATCACTATATCATGTGTCCAGATGAAATACCATCAGACATTTTTAAAATTATGGAAGAAGATAAGATACCATTGAAACACTAACTGCACTTTTTAACAAAATTTATGATACTGGCATAATCCCAGAAAGATGGCGTGCATCCACCTTTATTACATTGCTCAAAAAATCCAATGCAAAATCGTGCGAGGACTTTCGCACCATTAGCCTGATGCGCCAAGTACTTAAAATAATTCTCAAGATCATTCATGCTCGGATATTATATAAAAAATGTGAAGAGAACAACGGAGAAACACAATTCGGGTTCAGAAATGGACTGGGAACGCGTGAAGCATTATTTGAAATCCAAGTCTTATTTCAACGGTGCAGAGACGTAAACTACGACGTATACGTGTGTTTCTTAGATTACACCAAAGCCATGCCAACATGGAAAAATGATAGATCTGTTAACAGATATTGGACTGGATGGAAAAGACATCAGAATTATCGCTAACCTCTACTGGGACCAAAAGGCTACAGTTAGAGTTGAAAATAGGCAGACAGAGTCCATTAACATCAAAAAAGGTGTACGGCAGGGTTGCATACTGTCGCCGCTCCTGTTCAATCGTTATTCCGACAGCGTCTTCAAAGAGGCTGTAGGAAACACAAATCGAGGCATCAGAATTAACGGCGAAATCATCAATAATATCCGCTTTGCTGACGACACCGTCTTGTTATCGGACAGTATCGAAGGGCTACAAGAGTTATTAAACAAAGTTAATCAAATTAGTGAGGAGTACGGGCTGAGCTTAAATGCCAATAAGACCAAATATATGATGATTAGTAAGAATCCAATTCAACCAGATAATTTGTACATAAACAATAAGCCATTTGAAAGGAAGTCAAAGTTCACTTACCTTGCCTGCACGTTAAACGAAAACTGGGATCACTCACAGGAGATAAAACATAGAACTGAAATAGCGAGAAATACGCTTATATCAATGAAACCACTTCTGTCCTGTCGAGATCTGAGTCTGCCTCTTAAAAAGAGAATAGTCAGGTGTTACAATACTCCATTCTTCTATACGGTGTAGAGACTTGCACGCTGTCAGACACTATGGAAAGAAAGCTGCAAGCTCTTGAAATGTGGATTTTCAGAAGAATTCTTAGAATCTCTTGGATAGAAAGAATTGGCAACGAAGAAGTGCTCTGAAGAATGGGATGCGAACCCGAAATCTTGCTTACTGTGAAAAGTAGAAAATTTGAGTATTTTGGCCATATCATGAGAAATAGCAAGTACAGAATTCACCAAAACATAGTTCAAGGCAATGTTGATAGCCGACGAGGACCTGGAAGAAGAAGAATTTGAGAAAATGGTTCGGAGCAACATTTACTGAACTGTTTCGATGCGCAGCCAATAAGATCCGCATAGCTATGATGATAGCCAACGTTTGTCAGACCATTTTGAGTAATTTTTTAGTATATGGTAACGGTTATTTCATGTAAATTAATACTGCGTTTTCCTTAAACTGTAAAAGATGTATAAAGAATGACCATTTGGGTTTAATTGCCAGTATTGACTGGTCACTTAATAAATTGTAATCATTCAAGATAATCATCTCACAAACATCTACTTTAGAACCTAGTACCCAACAACGTCAATTTAACAGGGTCTTAACCGACAGTGGCGATAAATCATTCACTATTGCTACGGTCACGTCCTAAATGTTTTGGCCTTTAGATACAACGAATGTGCTTTGGGGAAGGGGCGTTTCAATGTGAGGCATCGTATTGTTCTTTTGTATTGCATCATAATTGCTATCCCATCTGGAATGTTGCTGCTACTTATTGAGACAGTCATTGTCCACAGTTGCACGGTCTGTTGGAGAACCTACAATTCGTTTGAGTTGAACCTTAGCTCGGTGAGAGGTATATTGTGGTTTCAATCTCCACAGTTCCACTCGATTTTATGGATTGTATCACATTTGCTGATATGATTTTTAGATGGCAATATATTTCCTTAATTTCCTTATTAGCAACGACAAAATTAGTGTCATTATCGTTATAGATCCATTTACACAAACCACGTCGCCATACAAGACCATTTAGTTCATTGGGAAGCGATGTGGCTTACGAGATCAATATAAAACAAGCAAATATGCAGATAGAAGATGGTATTATTGAACGTTTACGTAATTCGTTATCTATTGTGTAAATGGTCTGGTAATTTCTATGCCAGCGCGACATAAGAAAGGCGAGTTTGGTAATCGATAGCCTTTTTTTGTTTTACATGTTACACCTTATCTCGAATGGAATATATTCCGCTCAAAAGCCAAAATCACTGATCAGTTGATAGAAAAATAAGGTACGTTGCTCCCTCTTAAACATCTTTTACTCATTACGAAATAAGTTAAAATAAATCGACTACTTATTGTGAAATTAGACACATCCATTGAAGTCAAATGCATAAATATCCATTATTTATTTCTTTCTCCGACAAAATGTGACCGCATCTAGCAAACTTTATTAAATAATAAAAACTTTATAGGGCATCGATCAAATTCATGATGGCCAATTAAACGTCCATACCGTGCTTTGTGATCACTCAACCGACGAATAGGTGTTAGAGTAGAGTTGGAAGCTAAATGTCATTTTAGCCTTCGAGCTCGCCATCAATTTAAGTTGGCTATATTTATGCATCATGGGCTATTATTTGTACCCTACAACGTAACGAAGCTTAAGTGTTGAAGCACCTGCGGTATTTTCAATCGAATGATTCTATAATTCAGCTATTTCTTTAATAACTATCGTCGTTTCTAGGAGACTTAAAACAGCTACATTTTTGTAATTATTTTTGAAATAAAATAATATTCTAATTTCTATATCCTGATAATATTGAATATAAATTTCGCAGAATTATCAAGAAAAAATTGGTTTTGGTTTTTATTAAATGAAATTTTTATTTTTGATTAGATTTATTATGTGGATTCATATGGGTTAATTTTGGTTAGCCCGATGCAACGAATATATTTATTTGAATTGTTAATTAGTTAGATTTCTTTTTGGTTAAAATCCTGGGCATATGTACTCGTTTCACTTTTATCGATCAAAACTGTCCGACTACAATCACAAAGTAACCAAAACAGCTTTTCTAACGCAAGAGGAGGGGAACGCAATATTTCCTAAGACGAAAAGCATGAAAGCTTTATTAATCAAATAGTTTTTTCTAAGATGATTTCAAATAAAACTTATTTTAAGTAAGGTATGATTTTCTACTAAATTCTGGATACATTTGGTCGTTACTATTTTTCTAAATTATAAATTTTTAGGACTTTGTAATAGTCAATTTAAATAGTGTTCCTAGTACAAGCCAAGTGCAAAAATGCTGTCTCGTGTGAGCAGCACGATTTGAAGTGGTCCTGTCCAGTTACATTTAACTCATTTCCCTCTCATAATTAATTCCATTTTATAGCGATATATGAAGACGAATCGCAGTGAAGAAGTAATTTCTACCTCACTATACCCAAGGTGTTTCTAAGATTCTTCATGAAACTTGAGTTAACTAACTACCCCTACCCTGGTTACGATTTACACACACACCCGATTTAGACATAAGTTCGGAACATGCCTTTTTATCCGAAGCGACCTTTCAGGTCACCGCGAGCAAACACTCGAGCCGAACAACCTTGACGTCATGTAGCTCAAGCTTACCGCCAAGGGATTAACCAAGTTGATATGCTGTCTCTATCGCCCTCCAAGCGATAGAGCCTACCAAAACTAGCTACCACTTTTGACTCAATACAGGTCGATCCCCCAGTTCAGAAATAATCGTTCTGGGAGATTTCAATGCCCACAACACCAACTGACTCAAACATCACAATAAAACCGAAAACGAGGGTAGAGAAGCTAAAGCATTTACCATCAGCTGCGGGCTTCCTCAACTTGTAGGCGAACCAACTCGAATCTCAGAGAAAAGCGAATTCGCCACCCTCCTGGATCTTTTTCTAACCACCAATCCTGACCAGTACAAAATTACAGTTGGTCCGCCATCAGGTACTTTCGACCACAAACTTATTACTACGGTTTGTGAATTGACACTTCCACAGAAGGATCCACCATTGCGACGCAAATTCTGGCATTACAATTCTGCAAACTGGGATGATCTAATGGAGTTCCACCTAAATTTCCCTTGGTTCGACGTCTGCTTTCGCACTGATGACGCGTCAGTGTGCCGCGAAGAGATTACGCAAGTAATTTCCTCAGGAACCGAAGCATACCAAGATGCGAAAGAGCTGTTGGTAGGAAACAGCAATCCTACAAGTACTGGCAGCAAAATCAGGCCGCTGAAAATCGCAATTGTTTTGTCGAAGCGAGAAACGAATGCAAACGTGTGACCGACGAAACTAAGGACGAACACAATCAAAGAATCATGAATAAACTTTTGCAATGCCCCAGTGGCTCCAGGAATTTCTGGTCGGTAGCAAAGGCAGTAAGAAATAACTTTACCAAAACGTCTCTCCAACCTCTGACAGACGAACGTGGCATCACGGTGACAACAGCCAAGGAAAAAGCAAACATGCTCGCCAAAATGTTTTCATCGGACTCTACCTTAGACGTCCCCCAAAGCAAGGCTTTCCCACCATATCAAACATCAACACTACCATGGCAGAAATCAAGTTTCATCACCGTGATATTCGTAAAATACTCTAAGAACTAGATATGCAAAAGGCACCAGGACCAAATACCTGCCATCGTGTTAAAGAACTGCGCCAACGAACTAACACCCGTTTTTTCTAGACTTTTTTCTCTGTCTCACCGAAAAGGGATTTACCCATCTTCTTGGAAAGTCGCTCGAGTGCAACCTGTTCCAAAAAAGGCAAGAAAACCACGACCTCGAACTATCGTTCAATAGCCTTGCTTCCCATAATCTCCAAAGTCATGGAACATGTAGTCAACCAGCAACTACTCAAGTACCTCGAGAATAACAGATTAATCAGCCATAAAAAATACGGATTTCGCAAAGAGAAATCGATAGGAGATATATTGGCCTATGTCACTCATATATGGAGTAGGGCAATTGAGAACTACGGAGAGTCTCGAGCGATTGCGTTGGATATTTCGAAGGCATTCGACAGAGTTTGGCATGACGGATTACTCAACAAACTGCCGTCCTTCGGACTGCAAGCCTCTATCTGCAGCTGATTTGCCAGTTTCCTTAAGAACCGATCTCTGCACATTGCAATTGATGGACACATCTCAGACACATTCTCCATTAACGCGGGAGTGCCTCAGGGAGCAATACTTTCACCAACTCTGTTCCTCATCTATATTAATGACCTGCTCTCCGAAACGAATAATCCTGTTTACAGTTTTGCAAATGATAGTACCCTTGTCTCCTAATTTAGATCAGCAAAACCTTTACCAGCGACTGAGACTTATTATCGCAGACAGAAGCGGTTTACAGCAACTAATCGAGACCTGGAGAAAGTTCAAACTTGGGGCGACATAAATTTGGTCCAGTTCAATGCAGCAAAGACCTAAGCAGCCACGTTTACCAAGAAGGCCAATACGGCGGGCTCTGACATCATTCTGGCAGGATCGACCAACCCTTCATCCTCGTCAATCCGACTACTGGGTGTCTCGGTCAATGGCATGACCACGGTGCTAACATCGCAAAATCAGCCTCCCAGAAGCTTGGTGCGCTATTTCGCAGCAAAAAACTGTATATACCGCAGCAGTTGGTCTTGCTCTACAAAGCGCAAATAAGACCGAGCTTAGAATATTGCACAAAAGCACACCCTAAAGTTGCTGGATTCCATTCACAAGAGAGCTGTGCGTTTCATCGAAGACCTGGAATCTGGATAGTCTGGAACACCGCAGACATGTGGCCGAAATGTCCCTGTTTTACAGACATTTTCATGGCAGATGTTCCCAGGATTTGGCATGGACGCCCGCAGGGGGGGGGGACAAAATAGAAAACTTTTTGTCGTATTTCATATGACATTTATTTTTTTTTAAATATCGAAAAAATATTACATAACCTGTGTAAGGAGTAAATGATATAACATGTTAAAAAAAGGAACAAAACACAAAAATTACTATTACTTTTAATTATTAATAGTAAGTGTATTTTACTCTAAACTAAAAATCAGCCTTTTGTTACACTGGTAAAGTTGATAGAGTATTTCATTGTTAAAACTTGAAATAATTTCTATTCGATTAGGATGGACACTTAACAATGCTAGCTCAACATGTCTGTTTTGTCCTTTTGTAGTTTTTATCCACGTTTTAATCCTGCGTAAGGTAGGTGCTAAAGCTGCGCTCTATAGTGCAAGTAATAAACGTCAAAGTAAGTAGAAGCACGCAGCTATCTTTGATAGCAGGAAAAAATTTACAGTGACCAATGGTTGTGCTTTCATCTATTTGAGATAAATATTCTCCCCAAATATTTAACTCGCTTTCAAAGTTTTCAATATTGTGGATATTTCCCACCTTAAGTGCAAAAAAATTGATATCCAAGTATTTTATATTTTTTGGTAATATGTTTAACGAGAATGCGATTTTATGCTCTTCTGAAACCCTTATTTTTAAGACAAGAATCAAATGATCTAACTATGGAATAAATATAGATTTTTTGAAATAATTTTTAGTCGAATCGGATTCATAATTAGATCTGCGAGTTTGTCGCCCACAAATGGGTTTACTCACCTCTATATTAAGGGCCTCACAAGTGCGAGAATTTGGATCGCCCTGAATTAAAACATGATGCATTTTCGGACCAATCAAAACAATCGGATTCCAGGCGTGCGCACTTCGCTTCATCAGAATTGCCCGTGTCTTTACCCGAGAAGAACAACCGTCGAAAAGCGACAAAAGCCATCGGCACGTTTGAAGTTGGGGAGCCAAGTTCAATTTGCCATATGCCACAGACGGCCGGTTTAATATACTGAGAGAAATGTAATGAAGGCAATAGAAATGCTATTCACCGATAAAACATGATTTAATTTAAAGTTTATTAGAAATATTTAGAAATGTATTATGAATAGAAGTTATCTTTTAGGATTCAACAGTTTAACTCAGAGTTTACCGATTTGCCGTGTTCTAACCTTTTTTTTTTAATCTTATTTTACTTCAGTAATAAATGTCGCAATATGAAAGAATTAGAAACGCCAAAAGATACACGGTCAGCCCAAAAATCTCCATAGGGCTTACCGTATATGATGTTCAAAAAAGATTTCATACACTGTAATATGGTATAAAGTTGAAAAGACAAATAGTGACTTGTACAGATACTTTTTAAGTTACTGTATATTATGTTAAATTATGTGAACCTAATGAATTGTTTTGAAATTAATATTTGAAAAAAGTGGTTGTTTTATTTTGGTAAAAATGATAAATAAAACACTTTTTCTAATAATACTTATACACATGCATGTTATACTAAAAATTTACATTTTTTATAAAAAAAAACATCATTTAAAGATGACAACCTTAAACGGACGCAGCTAATAAATTATAAGTACCCTAAAATCTTGAACTTTCTAATTTTAAACCATAGTCTTTTGGAAATTGGGGGCATGTATGTTGAAAGTACTCTTTGCTCATTAGACTATAGAATTTATGAGAAATCGAGGGTTCAATACTTATATTCTCAAAATTAGAATTAAATATTTTTTCTAATTCATGTATATATGTTTAACTGAACTAAACAAATCTCGGACTAAACTAAACCGAGAAGCACGTGGAGATGACAGTTGGCCGGTTTACCCCCACTTCAAATTTTTGGGCGGTTTTTATGTTGTCGCTTCTCGACTGTTGTTGTTCTCGGTCTTTACGGTCCAGTGAAATGCTCTCAAGAGGTCTCGTGGTGCAGTGGTCAGATTCTGTATTTGTGAAAAGACCGGCCCTGGTTCTGAATCCGGATGGTTTTTCGAATGACAGTTATTCGAACGACAGTTCCTCGAACGACATTTCTTCGAATGGACAGTTCTTCGAAAAGACAATTCTTCGAATGGACCATTTTTCGAATCTTTAATTTAGTTTGGGTTGACCCTTTTACCGTTTTAGCAAAATTTCTGCAACGCCTCGGTGGGGTAGAAGGTAGCATTCTTGCCTGTCATTCCGGCGCTGCGGGTTCGATTCCCGTCGGTCGCGACAGGTGTTTTTTTTATTGTTTTTTATTAATATACCTTTTTTCCCTAATTTTGGGTTAGTTTTGATTAGCACTTGGTTAGTTCTTGTTGATTGAGCCCCCGTAGCGAACGGAGGGCCATGCAAAGCCCAATAATACCTATTAACATTTATATTATAGTCCCCTATGCGCCTGTCATAACAAGATGCGATCTTATACGTTAGATATGAATTATAATATATCACAAGAGAAAATACCTCCGGTAAAGATCGTACATTTTGATCCATCGAACCGCATTATTATCAGTGTTTTCGGTGAGTCGGAAAGTAGGAAGAAACTACGGCCGGCGAAGAAGCTGTTGCACATTAAGTCTCCATCCCTTTTACCTTTGTACCGGGGTGTATCGCGAGCACTCTTTTTGAACGTTTTATTAGTTGCTTTTTTAAAATTATCTTTATGTTTTCTATAATTTAATATTTTCGAAAAACGGTCCTTTCGAATATTTGTCTTTTCGAAAAACTATCCGTTCGAATAATTATCCATTCGTATAATTGTCCATTCGAAAAACCGTCATTCGAAGAACTGTCTTTCGGAAAATTGTTATTCGAAAAACAGTCCTAGGTTCCCGGGTTCGATCCCCGTCGGTAATGAAGGATGTTTTTCATATTTTTAAAGATTATTTTTGTTTATTTTTGTAAATTTGGTTTAGTTTTGTTTGGTTGCGCTGCGGAGCGAGCGAAGCGAGCGGAGCGCTATGCGTGAAGTTAACATTACTCTTTTAAATTCTGGTATACGATTGTTCTGATTGTTCCGCGAATGCATCTTCTTCAATTCAGGGCGACATAAATTATCACCTCACTAGATAACGTATTACATGTCTGTAGAAGCTGGTCTCAACTTCTAAGCAATGTTTTTTGCAAGTGTTGATAATTAAATTAATGTGGTGGTGAACATCTACAAAATTAATTGAAATACTGGTAGCGTATTCGCCACTGATTCTAAGATATTTGAATATTTATTTGCCACTATTAGACAAATAACGAATGTAAACGAGTTTAAAGCAGTCCATAACTGAGCTGCTCTTTTTGTAATTAGAGTTCATTACGATGTATGTTTTATGTCGAAAAGTTTTAAATATGGTTTTGAGCAAAAATGCCCAACGATTTATATTTAGCTGTCCAACGAGTCTCACGAGAAAAAGGTATGTTAGGAATCAGATTGCTTCTTAAAGTACTCTCTCTCTAAAAAACTATTATGTTCTTAACTGTACCTATGGTATTTCGAATTTCAGTCTTTTTACTGATGTCGTTAATTACTAAAAACTAAAATATAGTTCCTGTATTAAAATATAACTATTAAAAATTTTAAAAACACTTAAGTATTGAACAAAAATCGTATAAAATATCCAAACCTCAGGGGTGGGCCACGCCCCCCCTGGCCCCTCCCTGCAGCGCTCATAATTTGGCCCGCCTCATCCCGCCCCTGGCAGCGCCTGTGAGACAGTCACGATAGACGGCAAGAGCGCACCAGTTCGTCGTACAACTGGAAATTCCTAGAACATCGCTTTACAAGAACTCCTTTGTCTGGCGCACTGCATCACTGTGGAACTCACTCCCAGGACATCTGCTTCCCACTAATTACAACTTACAACTATTCAAGAACCGTGTCAATCAATATTTACGCCCACACACTGCTCGTCGAGCGCCATAGGATCTACCTTTAGTGTGAGTGCCACTGTCATAAAAAAATGGCATAATAATGATAATATATCTTATAAAAAAAAACGAAATATCAAGAGTCGTCAAATTACAGCCTGTAAAACCCCAATTTTTAATATCTGTTTAACTCCCCTCTTTTGGTTTAAGGGGGAGCACCTATTTTTGACATAATTTTTTTCTTTAGTACACAATGGTTCAATAATTGATAAGCTGTTTTACAGATAATAAAAATTGCTTTGAAAAAGGTGATTTGCGTTATCCTATCCTGTAATTGAGTAACATACCTATAAACTACCTTATTTGTTTTTATTTGTTGTGCTTCATTAATTTGGGCACTCCTAAATTGTATTTCCCTTCAATAAATCGCTATGTATAAAAATAACCTTAAATCGTATTCAGTTAAACGTCTTGCCTCCTTAACGAGAGCAAAGTTAAAGGTAAGGTGTAAATTGAGACGCTTTAAAGCCAAATGCCGTTCGGGCTTTGAGGCTGACCGTCAAAATACACCGGCAGGTTTATTGCAGTCGGTACACTTTGCACTAGCGCTAACCGCCAAAAGCCAAACACGCCGCAAAACTTTATATAATTGGTTAAAGTTATTAAACGGTTTTGGGAACAGATTAAATATTTGTTTGCAAAATTCTATTAGGGAAAATCTAATATGATTTTAATTGAAAGTATCCTTCTTATCAAGCTCTATACCCCTTTAGCTATCTTCCTTGGAGCAACGACAAAAATTATGCTGTGTCATAATTAAGGCTCTCTCCATGGGAAAGCGTTTTCTTAATGGAATTAGAGGATATTTTATTCCTTGCAAAAATTTACTTTTGTATCGAATTTCGAATAATTTTATTTGGAAAAGTTGTTTCTACTGAAATTCTATGCATATATTCAAAATTCTAGCCTTCTACGGTAAGCATATTTACATTTTCTCCTACTAGAGCGCTATTGGTCTCGGTGACCTGGTATGGTAACTGAATTCATATTACGTTTTCTCCCTAGGTTAGCGCGATTGCGTTAAATTGGTAAATTTACATTTATAACATCTTCTTATTGTTACTTGACTATTGTTAGATCGCACTAACAGTAAATAACTTTAAGAAAAGAAACATAATCTTAAATTGTTTTTATGTTTTGACCCGGGCCGCTCGCATCGCAAGTACAGTGCATGGCCATCGCCACTACTAGAGCTGTTGGAAACAACTGGTGCAATAGATCATATAAAAAAACATTATTTAAGAATGTCTTGTATTAACACGGAAATACTCTGAAATTACGTACTAATTTAGATACATAGTAAGTGTGCCAATAAGAAATATCCCTCGACATTTTAGTTCAGGGTTTTAACCAGTATTCTCAAACACATCATTTGAAAAAACAACACAATTTCAGCTTAAATTTAAGGGCATGGATGATAAGAGGATATGAATTCAAAAATATTCAAGTCTCATTTAAAAAAGTGGCAGGTCCGCATTTGAAAAATGGTCAAAGTTTATGAAAAAGCTTCGTATTGCTAAAAATATTCAAGGTGCCAAGAATCGGTCAATCATACTGGTAAAAATATTTTAAATCATTATCGCGGTTATGATACTCTATTCTTGACAAAGCTTTAAAAAACATAGTGAGGTCTGCATATGAATAATGCATTAATTTATCTCAAAAATATACGTTTGAAATATGTCCATTGCGCATACCCATTTCCAGCAGTTCATCTTCGAAAATCACTCTCTCTACGTAATTTTTACAGGATGCAATGCATGATTATGTTAATTTAAATTTGCCTCGGATTCTAAACCAGCAGCGTATTTGATGATTGTCATGCCGCGAATCATTGCTTCGTATAGGTAAATTCCGATAATCGTGTTCGAACCATGTCGTTTCCGCGAATTCTCGTATTCGGCTAATCGTCTCTAGTAAATATATCGTCATCAAATAATCCTTCTGTAAATTGCCCTTTGGTGAACTGAGTAGACCTGTTATTCGCCACCCATCAATCGATGATAATGGTTTTTTTATGGCAGTGGCACACACAGTAAAGGGAGATCCTATGGCACTCGATGAGCGAAGTTGTTGATTGACACGAATCTAAAATAGTTGTAGGTTGTCATTAGGGGGAAGCAGTTGTCCTCGCAGTAAGCTCCACAGTGATACAGTGCGCCAGCATTAAATTGGACCATATTCTTGTTGCCCCAGGTTCGAACTTTCTCCAGATCTTAATTAATTGTTGCAATCTTCTCCTGTCTACAGTGATAAGTCTCAGTCGCTGGAGAGGTTTTTCTGATCTAAATTGGGAGACAGAAGTACTGTCATCTGCAAAACTGTAAATAGTATTATTGGTTTCGGTTAGCAGATCATTAATATAGATGAGGAACAGAGTTGGTAAAAGTATTGCGCCCTGTGACACTCCCGCATATATGGTGAATATGTCTGAGATGTGTCCATGAATTGCAACGTGCAGAGATCGGTTTTTAAAGAAACTGGCAAGCCAGCTGCAGAGAGACGCTAGCATCCGAAGGACGGCAGTTTGTTGAGTAATCCGCCATGCCAAACTTTGTCGAATGCCTTCGAAATATCTAACATAATCGCTCGAGATTCTCCGTAGTTCTCAATTGCCCTATTTCACATATGAGATGTTTGCGGAAGCCGTATTGGTTATCGCTATTTATTCTATTGATCTCAAAGTACTTGATTGAGCAGTTGATGATTGACTACACGTTCCAAAAAAAAAAATGTTGCACCTCGACCAGGCCCCTGAAAGGGAAAGGAAAGTCCTTCCCTGGCAAGGTGACCAAAGGGTCGAAAACCAAGGAGGTAAGGCCCCCTTGGACAAGCAGACTGGGAAGAAAAATGGAAAATAAGACCATTTTTCTGAAGGCCAATCTGCACCATACCAAAGCTGCTTCATACATCCTTGGCAAAACTTTTAATGAAGAGCGGGTGATATCGCCCTTCTCCAGGAGCCCTGGCTAGCAACCACAGGCCAAATACGAGGCCTAGGTAATACATCAGGAAGAAGTTTACTCTGCCTACTTTCTTGGGGACATTGAAGCAAACCAACCTCCTCCAATTGAAGTGCGGAACTTGATCGCCTACACTCGGAGGAAGAATACCCATCTATTAGTTGTATGTGATGCCAATGCGCACCATACAGTGTGGGGCAGCACGGACACCAACCAATTATACAATTATTTACTAGGGGAGGGGCTGGTTGTTAATAACAGGGGCTCTGAACCAACCTTTGTAACTGCCAATAGGCAGGATGTATTAGATCTAATGATCAGTGATAATCTCTTATCCACAAGAACCTCAGATTGGATAGTGTCATCAGAGCCCTCGTGCTCTGATCATAGATATATTCTCTTCAATCTGAAAAAAGGTGAAAGACCCATATTTGAATACAGGGACCCTAAGTGCACTGATTGGGCTGGTTTTAGTCTTACCCTTCAGGAGCAGATGCGCACCTCTATTGCAAATATATCAAATCGTGATGATATTGAGCTGGCCTCGGAGCAACTGAGGACAGCCATAAATACGGCTTATCATGAAAACTGTCCACTCAAGACTAAAAGGGATAACAGAGGAACCACTTGGGGGAACAACTCCCTTGACAAACAAAGGAAGGAGGTTCGTAAACTCGTTAATAGAGCTAAAGAGACCGGCATATGGGATCAATACAGAACTGCTCTAACGAACTACAACAAAGCCATCAGAGAGGCAAAAAGGAATTCATGGGAAACTTTCTGCCAGAGCATAACAGATGCACCTGGTAGTGCTAGGATCCATAGAATCCTCTCTAGAGAACCCGTTCAGGAGTTAGGATCGCTAAAACGACCTGACGGATCCTTTACGGAGTCTGCCATAGAAACGTTAGAGCTTCTGGCTAAGACTCATTTCCCAGAATGTCGGATTTTGCATAATGATGAGGAGGAGCCTGTTTGGGACCGATAAAATCGGCCAAAAACGGGCGACTGGATTCTCCCCAAGAACATCTTTAATGCATCAACAATTAAAAGAGCTATTCTATCGTTCCTTTTAAATCACCTGGTGAGGACGGAACACTTTCAGCACTGCTGCAGAACGGTCTGGAGGTATTAACACCATTCTTAATCAAACTTTTTAGAGCCAGCCTAGCGAGTAATTATATACATAGCAGCTGGACAAAAATCAGAGTGGTGTACATCTCAAAGATGGGACGTAGGGCATCAACACCTAACTCATGGAGGCCAATATCTGACCTTATTTCTGTTGAAATGCATGAAAAAGGTACTCGACTTGCACATTAGAACGGGTGCACTTGGTGAGTATCCACTGAATGCTCACCAATATGCGTATCAGATCGGCAAATCTACAGAACTGGCACTAAACAATCTTGTCGGGAACATAACTTAAGCGTTAGAAAACAAGTCTATCACGATGGGTGTGTTCTTAGACATTGAAGGAGTATTCAATAATGCATTACCAAACTCCTTATACACAGCATTAGCTGAAAGAGGGGTTGAACCACAAATAAGGAACTGGATCGGAAGTATGTTGAACTGCAGAGTAAGCAGAACAACCCTACAGGGGGAGAGCTACAGATTCAGAGCCGTTAGGGGATGACCGCAGGGCGGGATTCTGTCGCCCCTTCTGTGCTCCTGATGGATGGTCTGTTGGCGGTCCTCTCGCTGTGGGATGTGGATGTGCAGGCATACGCGGATGATCTAGTAATACTGATTAGAAGCAACTCGTAAAGAACTATCTCAGAGGATCTGCAAGAGGTGCTAACCGTGGTCTATGACTTGTGTGAAAGGGAACAACTATCTGTGAACCCACACAAAACAGTTATATTACCGTTCACAAGGAAGAAAAGGCTGGAAGACCTAAGACCACCTTCCCTCAAAGGAGAAACTAACCCATTTGCGAATATAGTGAAGTATCTGGGAATTAGCTTAGATAAAACACTTAACTGGAATGCGCATCTGGATAAAATTGCCGCAAAAGCGAAACTGTCACTATGGACCTGCAGACGCATTTGTGACAAAACCTGGGGCATACATCCCAAACAAATGCACTGGCTCTATATTGCGGTCATAAAGCCAATGATAACATATGGAGCAGTAGCTTGGTACTCTAAGAGCTTACAGAGCTCCGCAAGAATCAATTTATCTACCTTACAAAGACAAGCGTGTCTGCCAATTAGTGCCGCCTTCGGCACTACACCCACGGCAGCGCTTGAGTGTCTTCTAAATCTGCCACCTCTTCAAATAGTACTGGAGAAGGAGGCTAGATGGGCGACGTATAGATTGACACAGGCGGTGATCAACAATCCGCAGGCGATCATCATGATACCCAACAGGCTGAAAAATGCCAATGAGCAGGACAGTGTGCTGGGTCTACCATCAGATGTTATGCCTACCAAAATTACCTATTACCAAGCCTATGACGTCCTCCTACCAGAGAGGAACGAATGGGCAAAGGACTCGGAACATCTGAGAATAACAGAGAATAGTTGGTTCACTGACGGCTCCAACACCAATGATGGTACAGGAGCCGCTACATGGAATAAAAATGGTGCGGTTGAGCCTAAGTGTTCCCTAGGCAAACATGTATTCATTTTTCAGGCAAGTCAGTCAAATTTTTCTCGGACAGTCAAGCAGCTTTCAAAGCTCTTGAATCTAGACGATGCTCATCCAATACAGTATGAAACTGCCAGGAACTACTCACCAAACTAGGGAGAGAAAATAAACTTACACTGATCTCGTTACCTGTATATACAGGATACGAAGGCAACGAAAAAGCTGATGCTCTTGAGGAGCAGGCGGCCGCAACTGCGTTCATAGGACCAGAACCAGTACTGCGAATAGCTTATAACACAGCTAAAGAAGCCCTCTCCAGGTGGACACAAAAGCAATTTGTAGAGAAATGGAGAGAGTTACCAGGCCTAACTCATTCAAAGTTGGCGGTGAATCTGCCATCTGAGTAAGAACTGGACAACTTCTTCAATGTCGCTTGTGCTTGGAGGACGAAGAAACAATGGAGCATGTTGTATGCCACTGTCCAGTAATGGAAAGAACCAGACAAACAGTCTTTGGAAATCCTCAATTCACACTTACAGATTTGAAAACTATCCACCCCGGAAAACTGTTCGATTTCATGAAAAGGATCGAGCCTCTGGCATAGTGGAAATCACAGATGTGAGCCACAATAGACCAAGGGTCGCAGTGGAGGGTCCTATTTGGACCCACTCACGTGTACAAATACAAATACAATACACGTTTCATGACTTTATAGATTACTGAAAGCAAGGCAATTGGACCATAGTTTGATGGCGTCGTTTTCTTGCCAAATAAGTAATAATTTAACCCAATAAATACTAAAATTTTTCGGCAGCTTTTTAACCCAGTCTTACCTCGATAATTCAGTTAAAATTAGTTACTTCTCTTTTTTAGGCTTGTGCCTAAATATTGGGACGTAGACATACTATGCACTGAGATAAAATATTCACACTCTTTTCCACACAATTACAGATCTTTAGAAGTTTACACAATTCCGGATTTTATCCGTTTTTCTTGTAAAATACAGAGAAGTCAGTAATTTTCGCCAGTTCTTATATAGCGTGTATACACTTGAAATATGGTAAGTAGAATTTATTTATTTGGCAGACCAGAAGGCTTTTGAATTTTGTATTTATTTTAATGCTTTTCAATGCCCCGTTCAACGTGGTGCATACACGAAATCAACGTATGGTTTTATCGCTTAGACCAGTTTAAGCAGCATACTTAAGCGTTAGTTTCGAATTGAAAAATTCACTTTCTATCAAAAGAAGAGCAATCAAAAAAATAAATCATGATTTGAATCCTTGTATGTAAGTTTCTTCTCAGTATTCTCGACACTACATAATATAGTGTTCTATAGCCATACATTCTGTTACCTCATGTATGTGTTGGGAACTTAAAAACTCATATTTTGCTAAACAAAAAGTAGTTTCCTTGCTTTGATTTTAACAATCTCTTTGTAAATATATATCTATACGTAAAGTTTAAATTTTAATTTGGGATATACCCTTGTAATTCCCGAGACTAGCTGTTACGCTTCGGCAACCCCCTCACATGATCTTGTCTCCACAGCTCCCCTGAGCATAAAATCTAATCCTGTAGTAACTAGGTAACTTAATTTGACGGTCAGCCCTAAGCTCCAGTGGTTTCTGGCTTTCTAGCGCTGCTGCTGTCGGCGCTTGCTATGTCTACACCGCAATATAAGTTTAAAATAAAATCGTGGCTACCAACGACGATTTTTCTTTTTCGCTTTCAGGGAATATGGTTTTCTTTTTAATCTTATTCTAAATTGAATACTTACCTCGAAAAGTTTGCTGGATGAAAGTGGCACGGGGAGAGTCTTACCTGGAAATAATGATATATATTAAGATAATTAATACAAATAATTAAACAGATGATTTAAAATTAATAACACGATTATCTAGAACACTATCCATTACTCTCTTTCGTTTCAGAATGAAACAAGCTTTTGAAAAAAATGATAACATCATCAACAACCCTGCTTAACAAAGGCAACCAGATGTGCCATAGATTTTTTTAACACACACTCGCTTTTAAGTCTATGTTGGCTCATCACTAGTGAAATTGGTTAGGGATTTTTGCCGTAATCTTGTATCTTTATCAATTATAAACATTCGTCTCATCTCAAGCTTTCCAGAATGTCAAAAGATCATGACGGATGCATAATTGAGCAAATTTTAAATTGCCTTGGATTTTTTTGGCTCACTCTATATATATGAAAAAGTTTTGTTTAAAGCTTTATTCTGTTTGGGCAATAGATCATGAACCTCCGTCAAAAATCAAGGAAAACATTTTTAATAATATTGTATGTACTTATACCTTTGAATATGTTTTAATATTTATTCTTCTTCTTCTACGCAGATTAATGTTAATAAATATCAAGTCACCGGGAAGCTAAATGTATAAATATTATGCAATTTCATAATCCTATGAACAGATAATATGTATGAGATAGAAACGTAGATATAATAATTTAAAACTCCTCAGTATGGGCCACAAGCTCATAGTGAAAAATGGAAATAGTCACCCTTTCCCAAAATAACACGAAAGAGTCTGTGTTTAATTTTCCACTCCAATTCGGCCGTTGGGGTTGAATTTTCGCAAGCACAAAAACTGGGGAAATCTGGCGTATCTTGGAGAAAAACAATCAACACTACGAAAAACTAATAATCACTCGACATGGGGGACGCGGTTTCTAGAACCAATAAACAAACTGTATTCTACGCCAACCCCTGACTGTTGACCCAGAAAATTTAAAGTTAATTGAATTATTCTGCTTATGACTGTCAACAATATTTATCGTTGTTACAAGGAAACAACAAAATCATTTAATTAATACAATTTTAGTACAAGAATCTCATTGTAAACATGTTATAATATGCGACAATCAGAAATAAATGAATTAATGAACGAAAAAGGGTAGTCGAGATGCAAAACGTCACGCATAAGGAGCAGGCATTCGCCAGAGGCGGAACAATAAATATTGTCAAAGAGGACTTTGGGCGCTTCCCAGATGCGTGTTGCTGAGTATATTTATTGGCGGCGACCCTCTTTGATCTTGCAGGTTGCGTAGCTTAGATGGAATAACGACTCGCTTAAATTCGAAACAAACTGTACGTATATTGGTCTCCAGATACAGGAAGGTATGTACTTAGAATGATAACTATGTCTGAATAGAATTTACCAGAATGGCGTAAAACGCATGACCATTCACTGAGGACTGACCGGACTCGACCTATTTGGTTCCCTTGAAACAATTGGAGGTTCCCTCGAATTTACTTTTAGTTTAGATTGTTATGAGCGTTAATTCGTTTAATTTATACTGGTATGCTTTAATTAGGTTTCACTTTGATCTATGGTTCACTTTACTTTTTACTTTTAGTTTTCACTGGCGTAACTTTAGGGTCGTTTGAGCCTGTTACCTGGACAGGGTTTGCCTTAATTAAAAGGTACTACCCAACCAGATGATCAAGCTCGGGAGGTTTGATCTTGGTTACCAGAGAAGCGTTTTGCCTTAATTAAAAGGTACTACTTAACCAGATGATCAAGATCGGAGGATTTGAACTTATTACCAAAGAATCGTTTTGCCTTAATTAAAAGGTACTACTTAACCAGATAACTTGTCGTTTACTCGATTTGCACGTTCTTTTATACTAAACTTTGTTGAAAATTCACTGATTGTTTTTAAAACATGTTTAGATAGTAATTACAATATTTTATTATTCAATGTCAAGTATCAAGTTCAAACTTTAGACTGAGTGTTCTTTTTTTAGTGAATACGTTTTTTAGTTTACGCATGCTCCTCTCCATCTAGCATTGGTCCCCAATGCAAAACATCTTTTACGGTTAAAAAGTTCAAAAAGAAAAGAATCTCCCTAATAAATAAAGATTTGTTAGCGACTGTCAAAAAAGAAATGAACTCTGTTATCGTAGAGACGATCAAAAACTTATTTATGATGAGTATGTTTAAAAGAGTGGAACCCCCTTAAAAAATAACGAGTTGTCCTGAATATTTGAATAGTCATATCGTTCCGTACCTACTTAAATTTAAGTTATATTTTAGCACTTTAAACTTCCAGGCCTATAGCTTAGTTCGGTCCTGGATACCAGCCAAAGGGTCTGGACCTACGTCCTTACTCGATTCAAAATCTTTGCCGGTCTCCTATTGACTCCATTGCCATTGAATAGTGAGTGCTCCATGTACATGTAACAAATATAAACAGGATAAGGGTGCTTAACATTGACATTGAATATTTGTCTTTTTAAATTTTATCACCCGGTAATTATTCGTATTTGAAACCATACAGCATACGTATACTAAATGGATATTTTCTAATGTCATACTTTAGTTGGTCCGCTGTGTACGTAAAACCGAAATGGAATATTGTTGTAAATATTATTAAAAACATATTGTTGCTAAAACAATTGAGAAATATTTTTGATGTCTTGCATTTTTGTTGGCCCAGTATATCTTTTTATACTTTAGTAATATATCAGTATTTTCATATTATTGCTATCCGGAAAATCGGCAATTATGCTTTAACAAATGAAAATATTAATTGGTATTGAAATATTGAATTATTCTAAGTTTATCCTACAGCTATGTTTAAAAATACGTTTAGCATTAATTCGTCGTTATACTTTAACCCTTTATCAGGTGTGATCGTCATATTGTTGAATCAGCATGTTGCAATTTCTCGAAACTTGGAGGTCTCCGGCGGTAGCGTCATTGTTGTTGGAATTGTTTCGGTTAAACATAATAACAAATATTAGCACGTATACTCGGTCTACCTTGGCAAAGATTGCTGACTGTTTGTGATTATATAACATTGATATCTTGATTTCATTGATAGTGAACATTGCCGGAGATTCATCAATATTAAAACAGTGGAGATTGAATACATGTATGAGTAATTTACAGTGACGTCAATTATGTTACTTTAACTGATGATTTTATTTGGATATTAGTATTTTTAATTAGTATTATCCCTCCCTGCGTATTCTCTAAGAAGGCTAATGCTTGTTTTTCCGTGTAAATTTCCTCACACAAGTTACAATTTTTTCGCTTGGTATTTATAACATGATAGATACTAAACTTATGGTTTACTTATCATTAATAATTGGTGCCTTTTGCGAGATTGATGCTGCTGACTGTAGAGTTGCGTGGATTTAGAATTGTACGTACTGTACGACTGTAATTCTTCTCATTCCGACCATGATTATTTATTTCATGTTGGCTTATTCTTATATATATTTACTTAATCTAAGTTTTCTTCTACTCATATATGCTATTTTATTTTGTTACTTGTACGTTTCTATATGCTACGGGCCCGTATTCTCTATGTTTTGTGCGGACACTTTTGTGATGTATTCTCTTTAATATTACTCCCTATCTTTCACTTTTAATTTATTTTCCTTTATTTCTATTACCATATTCTCGTTTACTATCTTCTCTTATACCATCTACTTTTCCTTATAACTTTATATATACATCTATACATATGTATCCCTATGCGGATTCCAATTTTATCTCTTAGGTCGTCTTGTTGCCCAAGTGTCTGTTATGATCTTCCCTATAAGGTACTTCTCTGCGACATCGACAGTTAGCTACAACATTCCCTATGTGACCTCTATATAATTTTGCTTTCTAGCTTCTTCTTTATTTTAATTCAATATTATAATTCTCGTACTCTCTATACTATGGCTCTTTAATTTCTAATAATTAAATGGCTATGTGTTTTTCCCAATATGGTACTATCGTTAAACACTTCCATTTAAAATTATAACTTTGCTTCTCTAATGCCTATGTGTTTTTACAATGATTTCCCCAATGTGGTACCTGTCATTAACACTTGCATTTAAAATTATAACTTTTCCTAGTTATATATAGCTCCATTTTTCTCTATATGAACCTTCTTTGGACGCCTACATGTTTGCATTATGATTTTCCCTATTATCTCAGATACTGATCATCAACATTCGCGTTCCAAATTCTATTTTCATATTCCTAACATATTTGACCTATTTTTTACTATATCTATTCCCTAATTTCCTATACTTAGTTGCTTAGTTTCTGATTTCTTCTTAGTGTCTGGTTTCTTTGTATTTGCTTAGTTTTTGGTTGCTTCCTTATTAATTAGTAACGGTTTTTTGTTATTTTTAATTTCTTTTTGGTTTCTTCCATCCCTGGTCAGTGTTCATCGTACTCCCCTAGTGTCTTGTTTTTTTATATTTGCTGGTTTCTTCTTATACTTAAGCTGCTTTCTTCTAGTTACTGTTACTGTATGTACCTTAGATAATAATGTTATATAACTTCAAATATGCTTTATGTCCACGCCTTTGTGTTTCACCTATACGATTTTCCCAGTAGGGTACTTATCGTTAACACTTGCGTTTACAACGGTAACTCTATTTCCTAGTTACTCATTTCTTCATTTTACTCCTCAATTTTTCACTTATTCCAACAACCAAGTGCTTTTGCTCTGAGTTTCCCAATACGGTACCTATCTCTTACACTTTGCGTTTAAAATTGTAACTCTATATACTCTAGCTACATTTCTCTATATCTTCATATACTGCTTATTTTTTCCTTGCATAAGGGTGATTTTTTCTATTATCTAAGGTATGATACTTGTGTTTTAAAATTATATTTTGCAACCTTGTTCCCCAAACAATGCTAGTAAATTTTTCTCTACGTCGTTGTCCTTGCTAATGGCACTTTTCTTATATTTTTGTTGTATATTCTCTGTCTTATATTTTGCCATCTTTCGCCTCTTGCTTGATTGAGTCAAAATTTGCTTCGTCATTATGGTCCTCTTGCTTTTTGATCTTGACTGGTGATGCCTTGCATTATAAGATCCTTTACACAAATAGTGCACTATATAAAAATCGGCCTTTCCTATTGGTCGATCCGCATGGCCCTCCGCTCGCTTCGCTCGCTACGGGGGCTCAAGAAAAGGAAACTACCCACGTGCTAACCCAAACTAACCAGGTGCTAACCCAAACTAATCAAGAAAAAAACTGTTTAGAAACATAATCTTAAAAAAAATAATAAAAAATAGCAACGGGGTTCGAACCTCGGCCGTCCAGGTGAGATCCAGCTGTATAAACCTCTACACCACAAGAGCTCTTGATAGAAATCGATTGCATCACGCAGACATATCGTAATACGAGATGGATCGACCACTAGGAGAGGTCGATTTTTACATAGTGCACTATTTGTGTAAAGGATCTTTAAATGCTGATGCCTTGGTCCATGGGTCTATCGTATGAGTGTCCTTGAGCTTAATTTACTTTGCTCATTTTTCTTATGCTTATTTTGCCATGAGATAGAGATTTTTTCTTTATAACTCCAAGATCAGTCAAGTTACTCCTCGAAGGAACGAAAGCCCGCAGAAAAGATTCACTCCCTCTGGAAAAGGTGTGATTAACAACTCGAAGTCACCAATCTCTGTAATACTCTGTTGTTGATTGATGGTATCTTAAATCTGAAGAGAAGCTGGTACAGAAATTAACCGTGTGGATCCCAATGGCTATGAAATGTGTTTGGAGATTTATTTTAATTCTGATGAAAGAAGAAACAACTATTTTGACTGACCCTGTATGTCAGGCTGCCCAGCAATCAAAAGAGCACTTGTCAAAGATGGCCTAGGAAAAAAATGAAGATACACTTGTTTTGTGTACGGGGTCAGAATGCCGTTACTTGTAGAAAGGTCGAAAAGGCACTTCCATCATGTGACTTCACTGCATATACATAGCTGAAACGCCGGGGTCAGAATGGCCGCGGCGGCCCCCAATGAACGGCACTAGAGATCAGAACGGCAGCCTCCAAAAGTTATCTCCTTGACGAGTCCATGGTTCTAGGTCCTATGCACGGAGATCAGAACGGCAGCATCCACCATGTCAAAGCGGGTTCTCCCTTGAAATAATTTGCTAGTAACCTTGGAAGTCCTTTTTTAGTTTAAAGAGGATTTTATGCCAAGTTAATTCATTTAATTTATACCGGTATGCTTTAATTAGGTTTCACTTTGATCTATGGTTCACTTTACTTTTTACTTTTACTTTTCACTGACGTAACTTTAGGGGCGTTTGAGCTTGTTATCTGGACAGCGTTTGCCTTAATTAAAAGGTACTACTCAACCAGATGATCAAGTTCGGGAGGTTTGATCTTGGTTACCAGAGAAGCGTTTTGCCTTAATTAAAAGGTACTACTTAACCAGATGATCAAGATCGGGAGTTTTGATATTGGTTACCAGAGAAGCGATTTGCCTTAATTAAAAGGTACTACTTAACCAGATGATCAAGATCGGAGGGTTTGAACTTATTACCAGAGAAGCGTTTTGCCTTAATTAAAAGGTACTACTGAACCAGATAAGTTGTCGTTTACTCGATTTGCACGTTCTTTTATACTAAACTTTGTTGAAAGTTTACTGATTGTTTTTAAAACATGTTTAGATAGTAATTACAATATGTTGTTATTCAATGTCAAGTATCAAGTTCAAACTTTAGACTGAGAGTTCTTTTTTAGTGAATACGCTTTCTAGTTTACAATATTTGTTTAGTGTTTTTACTTCTGAAAAACTGATAATTAGGATTCGGTAAGAGCGCGTTAAAAACGTTAGCGTTGCTTTATCGATAATATTTATTTCCTGGGTAAGTTCATGATCCTTTATGGCATTTTTACTGCAATTAATGTATGCCCTTGCTTCGCTATTACTGTCTGCTCTGATGCAAATTTGAGCCGCTCCTAAAAAATGTTTTATATTATGATAAATAGTATATTGCAGTGCTGAAAATTGCGAATCTGCAAAACGTGCTTAGGAGATAATAGAATGCAAAAGTTTAGGATATTATACAGATATTTGCATGATAAATGATGTTTTGTTGCTAGATTGAGTTAGTTTGAATTAGTACGTATTTGAAACATTAAGGGGAACTTGTACAAAACATTATGATTTAGATCCAAGTTAGTATTATGCTGCTCCTGATTAATATTAAAATGATATGTTAAAAATAACTGACATAAAATTGCTAACAATTAAGGATCATAATATGTATTATTATCTATTAAAAAAGGGGCCAGATAGTTAATATAATGATAAAGCTAATAATACCTAAATGACAGATTGAAATCCTAATGCAATAATGTATGTAGATTTAAATAATCTATATAGCTAGGCGATGAGGCAAAAATTATTCTACGATGAATTGGAATTTGATGAAATATTTCATGAAAACTGGGATACTGGGCAATATAGCAAACAATTAAATAATTTGGATAATTGATAATTACCTAAAGCAACTACATTATAAATAGAATGATTTTTCGTTTTGCACATAAAATGCAAAAGTTGACAATAAAATATTTTCTGAAATTAATGAATAGCTTCGATACAGAAAAATATCTATTATTCGTCATAAAAACATAATTCAAGCTTTGGATTATATATTAAAACTAAAACAAATACATAGAATCGTGACTTTAAAAGAAAGTAGTTGAATGGGAAAACATATAAGAAAAGATCCTAAAAATAACTCACGTAATTTTGAAGTTCAAAAAGAACTTCGTTCATACTTACATCTGCTTAGCATGCATTCGAAGATTCAAAGGTTGATGAAAATATCATTTTGGCACACAGAATAAACTGTATAAAAGTGTAGAATATTCTTCATCCTATGAAGTGCCAATATAAAGACAAATTTCGACGGTAACCAAGAGGTGCTCCCAAGGAGGAGTTTTATTGCCCCTCCTAAGATGACTGGTACTGCACAGTCAACTGCGGGAGCTAAATGAGGCTGGGCTTTATATCCAAGCCTATGCAAAAGGAATTCCGACTGGTAAAGAGGTGGTGCTAGTGGGAGGGCTCCGAGTCCGCCCAGATGAGGCCGTATTAGTACTACGAGAAGGCGCGCAATCTTTTTTCCACCCCATATGGTTCTCGTGAATAATTTACAAAATGTCCCTAATATCCACTTAGAGGCTAAATTTCTTCATATAAATCTTGTTTGTTTTCGACCTAAAGACTCCTGTTCTGTTAAATTATTTATTGCCCCATTAATATAATCACTTTTGACTACGAAACTTCTGTTCTAGAAAACTGTTTATTGCCACATTATAATTCCTCTGAAAATTAATACAAATTTGTATTGTCAGTACCAGAAATAATAATCATACTGCAATTACTGTATAGAAATTCTAAATTTCAAAATCGGATTCGGCGGAAATCTCGTAAATAAAAAAACTGGAATGGAAAACCTTTTCCGAAAAATTCGCCAATGGTAAAATCCAATATTCCTTTGAGAATTATTCTGAAATTAGATTTTAATCTATCTAGAATGGAGAGCACATCTGACTCAATTAAATACCTGCATTAATCATATATGTAGTTGCATGTAGGTGAATAATTAAAACTCAGCCTTTTGGTTCAGTGAGTTGTCTGTCTCATTTGCTTTGCTAAATTTAGCTTGAATTTTATACGGGATAAATAATATAAGACTATATCTTATAATTATTATTAGCATAACTTTTAGAAACAATAATGCACAAATCATCAGAAATTAGAAAAAAATCATGTGGGGTGATGATATTATTTTAAAACTAATTTATTAGTTTTAGTCATTTTACATTTCGTTGTTGATTGCATTTATACTTTATTATGTTATTGCTTATTAATTTATTGAAAAATCCTGCTTAATCTGCTTTGCTATGTTGCATGATAATATGATTGAAAAGCTAAAAAATGCATTTTATTGATGATGGTTCTTGACAACTGAAACGTTGTGACTGGTATAAATATATATTTCCATCAATCTAATACTAGATAATTACCACAGTTTTAGTAAATTTCATAAAAGTAAACTTAATTAATTTTATTAACTAATTGCGTGACTTATCAAAGCGGTAGTAGCCCAAAGTTTAGGCCTCTGCCAGGTAAATATCTTTTACTAATGGCCCTCCCTCCGAGCTTGTCTCATTAGCAAGGCAGATTTGGGGGCACATAAAGTTCGGCTGCTGCTATTCTTTTCAAAGAAAAAAAGGTCTCTGGCTTTTTGATTCGGAAAGGTTTACAATGAAATTGCGTGGGTAAATTGCAATTGACGTGGAAATTCACGCAGTTGCACTGAATGGACATTATATTTCAATTCAAGATTTCCACAAAGGAACGGTAGGGGTTTTGGCAATCAATATTAAATTTATTTCAATGAAAGATGGTAGTGCTATTTACAATATGGACTAATGCGGTTGGTGGTGTAAGCAGAAGTCCTGTCTTATTATGGTTTCAAACTTTCCATAATTTTTAAAGTACTTAGACGGGACATTGGGGATTCGTTCTTTTTAAAAAACATGTGTTGTTTACAAGGGATTCGATGAGTGGATTTTAATTATGACTAAATCATAACATGAATATACAGAGTGTTGTTGGGGCGTTTCCTCAACAATGCTTTATTTGATTAGTGGCTTGTACGATGCACATACTCAGTCCCAACGCATTGAGCTTCAAATTTCCTGGGTCAAAGATTAGCCGATTGAAGAAGCTCAGAAACTTGTTGCAAAGGAATGAAAGTCTTGTGATCTAATCAAATATTTTTCTTATTATGGTAGTTTCTCACTTGGACAAATTTGTTAAACTTCACCGTTGATGAAAAGACGTGTACTAGAGCAGCGTTCACGCTCGAATCAACTGCAAGCTTTCAGATGGGGTTGCTTTGGATTTCGCTATATTGCACAAGTTAGAGGAATAGCCTTTTGAAGTAGTATTTTTTTTTATTATGGCTTCAACTTGAATTCAAAAAGGTAACCATATGAAAGCTTTCATACTTAACATTGTCTCCATCTTTAAAATTAAAAAAGATATGTGGCACATTCGCATCTTCCCTATATAGTAAATCAGAAGTTAACTGTTCAATTGCTTATATTTATGAGCTTTTCGGTTACAATAAGGGACTTCATATATGCAAAAACGTCTTATAAGGCTGTGAACGTATTTTATTTAATAACCACGGTCCCGTAATACGAAGCGAAGAGCTTTTCTTGTCCGCAGCAATATATTTGAAACCCGCTGATATGCGATTCGTGGCGTTTGGCGCAATATTAAATGTCTAGAAATTCGTTCTGACTATAAAAGCCTCCTTTGGTGACCTGGTTGCACGAGTTATTTACGTATAATAGTACCAAGCTCAAGACGTGCGCGACAAAGTTTATTTCCATTTATATATTTATATATTGCAAGGGCACCAGTGAAACTTTATTCTTGGCACCTATTAGAGTGGAGCAGAAATAAAGTATAGAAGACAAGGAGTGATTTGGAATTGTCCTACTCTAGCACTCGTTACTGTTAGGGTGAAGAGGATCAACTGGCCCGTGGTCGCTAGACCATCACAAAGCACCAATCACCCGATTCGACATGTACTTTGAAGCTTTTTGATCCGCTCGTCCACTTGGAGTAAAACAACGGTACATTTTGAAAATTTATATTTAAGAAATTTGACAGTAACTTCTAATATTTAAAGTGGAAATATTTTAATAAAAGTCACACCAAGAAATACAACAACGTATTGTACCAGCGGTGTGAGGGATAACGCTCATAATTTATCATAACATCATAGTTACCCAAAAGTCAACCTCACCTGCACGAGAAGAGATGTCCGTCACCCGGTACACCCTGCTAGATAACAGAGGAGGCTCTGGCGACCCAACAGCAGCGGTATAATCATATAAATGCATATACAGGACTAAATTCCGGTAAATACCCCATCCCCTACCAACCCACAATGGCCAAAGTGGTAGGAAGTAAGTGGCTAAAAAAACCCAAACACGTTTGCACAAAATCAACCACGGCCCTCAGTCTCCGGCGGCTTAAGTTCCACTCGCCAAGGTAGCGGTCAGATCGGAATGACAGCAGAGGGTGCTAAGAATCCCTGGAGAAGATCAGGCTACCATCAAAGACGACAACTGCAAATTGCCTCGGTAAATGTAAGAACCCTTTTGTCCGACCAGAAACTGGCTGAGTTGGAGAAAGAACTTGGAAAGGTAAAGTGGGATGTCGCTGGATCAAGTGAAGTTAAAAGGAGATAATCTGGACACGTTTTCCACTATGTGAGACAAACAGATGCGTCCATGGGCGGTGTAGGTTTTATTATACACAAAAAATATACACAACATATAATGGAGATTAAGAGTATAAGTACAAGGGTCATTTACATTATTATGAAACTAAATACACGATACAGCATAAAATTGTACAAGCTTACGCTCCCACATCAACCTCCGAAGAAGATGAAATAGAGGTTTTCTACGATAAATTAAATGAACCCCTAAACATATGCCCTACCCATTAAACCCTACTAATAGGCGACTTTAATGCCAAACTCGGACGAAGGCAAGACGAGTCGGAAAATCTTCTGGGAAGATACCGATATGGGGAAAGATATGAAAGAGGCGGTAGACTCCTTAGCATCTTTCAGGAAAATGGCCTGTACTCTATGAGGTCTTTCTTTAATAAAAAAAACCGCAACAAAAGTGGACATGGGAGTATAAAAATGAAATGGATTTTATTATCTACAACAAAAAATATATAGTCCATGATGTAACAGCTCTAAACAGCTTTTCTGTAAGCAGTGACCATAGAATAGCAAGATCAACAGTTTCCAACAACATTGGAAGAGAACGAATGAAGATGATAAGGAGAACAAATAAAAAGAAATGGACCTCACCCAATAACACAGAAACCTTTAGAAATGATATAGACAAACACCTGAACAAGCGAAAAACTGCATCAACTTTAAACGTGGATATAGAAGAGTTGAATGGAAATATAGTGGATGCTATAAAGTCGGCAGAAAAAACAAATTGTGCTAGAAGGAACTAGAGAAATAAAGCAGTAAGTGATAGGACCAAAAACATGATGAAGGAGAGAAGGGAAATGCAAAATAAATATGGTGTAAACTTCCCAAAACTGAAGCAACTTAACAAGGATATAACTAAAGCCATTCGCGATGACATCAACACAGAAATGGTTACGAAAACAATCGAAGAGAATAAAAGCTTAAAAGTACTAAAGGAAAAGGGAAGAAAGAGATCTGTAAACTGCGAAACAAAGAGGGCAAAACAACAACCGACAGAAGAGAAACTTTGAAAATAGTAGATCATTTTTGTAAAGAGCTGTACGCTACAAACGAAGAGGAAATTAGCCGCGACCCGATTCCCAAAATTCTGAATCAGGGCTCAGAGGGAATTCCAGAAATCACGATTCGAGAGATCGAAAAGTCGATCTCGAAAATGAAAAATAACAAATCTCCTGGAGATGATGCTGGTCATTGAATTTCTTAAACTAGGAGGAGAAAAGTTGTTGCAAAACCTCAAAGCACTATTTAATGAATGTCTTATACAAGGCAAGATACCGAAGCAATGGAACAGTGCAACTATAGCCCTAATTCATAGAAAGAACGACATTACCTATCTTGCAAATTACCGTCCTATCAGTCTGATGTCACACATGTATAAGTTGTTTACTAGAGTTAAAGCAAACATATTAAAAGCAAAACTGGATCTTTATCAGCTAAGAGAACAGGCCGGCTTCCGATCAGGTTACGGCACGAACAATCATTACCAAGTACTGAAGAACCATATAGAAAAGTTCATCGAATTCAATAAACCGCTTATTCTAATATTCGCGAACTATGAAAAGGCATTTGATAATATAAATCAGCACCAGATGTTAAAGTCACTGTCCGACTGTAGAATAGACCACTGGTATACCTTATTAATAGAGAGTATATACAAGAATGCCACAGCTAGCGTAAAACTGCAGAAGAGCACAAATAAATTCAATATAAACAGAGGAGTTAGGCAGGGCGATACTATCTCGCCGAAATTATTCACGAATCTGCTCGAGTATATGTTTAAGTCTGTGGATCTGAAAGGGTAGTATTAACTAACATAAACGGCGAAAGCTTAACACACCTAAGATTTGCAGATGACATTGTCCTAATAGCGGATCATCTTAACCATGCTATGACCATGCTGCAGCAGCTAAAAGCTGCCCCCCATGAAGTCGGACTGAAAGATAATGTGGCAAAAAGCCAGCTCATGACTAACCTTGTACTCAATGAAGGTGTGTACATAGGTGAAACCCAGGTTGAAGAAACTACTTCTTAGTGCGTTTTCACACATGCCGGATAAGATCATCCTGCGTCGGATATCCGATCGCGAGGTACGTAACATTAAATGAAAGCTTTCACACGTTTGTCGGACAGTCGGAGACGTGCGTAAATTAGAAATAACCGTATATCCGACATCGGATGCCCGATGTCGGACTCGTGTGAAACGGGGCTTATAAGTATCTCGGCCATGAAATCCGTATAAATAGGGCTAATAAAACCTACGAACTATTAAGACAAATAGGATTAACTTGGGCCACATATGGGAACCTGAGACATGTATTCAAGGCGGATTTGCCAATATGTTTGAAAATAAAGGCTTTCAACCAGTGTATTTTACCTGTCCTAACTTATGGTGCGAGACGTTGACATTGACAAAAAGGGCTGTACAGAAAATCAGAGTGACACAGCGTGCAATGGAGAGGTCAATGCTGGGACTGTCACTGAGAAACCACATTACCAACACTGAACTGCGTAGAAGAATCAGACTGACTGATGCAGTAGAGCAAATAGCAATCCTAAAGTGTAATTGGGCGGGACACATTGCGAGAATGCGGGACAACAGGTGGACAAAGCGGATCATGGAGTGAAGGCCTAGGCAGGATGCATACAGAAACAGGGGACGACCACCAACTAGATGGTCCGACGACATAAGATGAATCCACACAAGTTGGATACAGGAGGCGCAGAATAGAAAGATGTGGAAGAAAACACGGGAAGCTTTTGTCCAGCAGTGGACAAATATGAGCTGATTGATGTTTGATGATAATTGTACCAGGTTGAGCGCCAGTAATCAGTTCTTGCATTCTTTTGCGTGAAAATATTAAAGAAGGAGGCATGTATTTCCCACTACTACTCATAGTGCATACCGCCGTTATAAACTGACTTTTTCGGCCTTTCGTTTGGAGTGGTGAGAATCAAAGTCACATCCATATTGTACATTCGATGTTGTAGAATTCGATTCCTTTCAATTAGGCTTTTGAGGTTATTAAAAAAATGGTCCACTTGAACTCCATTGGAACAAGAGGCTCTTGCAAATGCCTGTTTTCTCTGGCACTCGGGCATTCAAATTGTAACACGTACATAATGAACACACCCAATCCTTTCCCACAATTTCCTTAGGTTTGTTCGGATATTAAAAGAGCAACCCCGATGAGACTACATCTTGTGGGCTACAGCTCTCGGTTTAAAATGAAAGGTGGTTATAAGTTAGAACATCAGAGAACGAACTATGTCCATGTGGGTTGCAGCGGAATTTGTTGTGAGATAAGGTATACCAGACTGATGGATCGCTCTGCTATTTGTGCAATCAAATTTGCTGACCGTTGTAAGTTAAGGTTCATAATCGCTTGCATTGATCGCTCGCGTTATTAGTAGTTTCTCTTGTATGTTTACTTAACATTTTTCAAGTTTAAGTTCAAACTTGGAACAGGGTGATACCTAATTAGCAGTTTATGCATCTTAGTAATTCACATATTCCCCCTCCTTGATAACGTTGGACCCCAACGTTCGTCAAGACCAATAAATCCAAACTAACTCAAACTAAACTAACCTCGACATAACATGTTAATTAGTAAAAATACCTCGGATGGCCAAGAATTTTTAACTAATACATATAAACATTAATGTGTATAGGAACTTAATGGGCGACCTTGCCGGGTGACTTTCAGTTCGTAATAGAACTCAAGTGTGTCCCTTACCCGAAGCGAAAGTTTACCAGCCTTTTGTTTACTATGTGTGTTCTAAGGTGTGCGTACATGTTTATGATTCCTTTATTATTAGTTCTATAACAGTAATAAACGCATAACTTTTCCCTACTTCACAAATTTCTCTTGGAGTATATTTAACGAGTTACTGGAAACTGGCGTCAAACTCCTATCATTACCAAACTAATTTCCATAGTTCTAATATTATACAGAATTGGAAATATTGCATTTCGAGCGATCCGAATGAAATGGCTGCTGACAAGAAAAGTTTTCTGATTTATATTACTAAACGGTGAATGCCAAATAAAGTAATTTCAGCAAAAAATGTGAAATATCCGCTCGTATTGAATTTCCGATAGGCGTTGCAGAATGTTCTGTCTTTGAATATTACGCCTTTTTATTACTTCTCATTCGGGCGGATCTTTATTTTCGATTAGGAATATTGGAGAACACAGAAATACCTTTAGTATTTTAAAATATTTGGGCAAAATCATACAATGTGGAGATAAGAAAAGTTTAGGCGGAAAAATATTGTGCATTATGGAAATAAAAGTAGGTTAAGTTAGAGTATATAATTCAGCGCCCAATCCACGAGTTTTAAAAATGAATTATTATTTGAAAAATATTACTGAGCAAAGGCAATATTATAATAAGTTAAATAGCACAGTGAAGATTTCCTTAAATTATGCTATTTACATTGAGTTATGGGTTTGAATTGTATTTTTTAACTGTTACTTAGCGTGTAGGAGAGTAGATCAGATTTAGGAATGCACTACGTCAAGTTGAGTAGAGATGATAAAGGAGACACATCGATAAAAACAATAACAAATTTATTTACAAACAAACTTAACAACGGTTAGACTGTATACTAATAAAGGCGTGTTTAAGTTTAGAAATGAATTAAGAGTTTACACTATACCCAATTAATATTAAATGCACATCTTCTCGAGGTAGGCTTAGTTCAAAAATTTTCTAGCAAGCGACGTCACTTTTATTAATAAAATTTAGGTGAGCAGAGTTGTCTTTTATTTATGTATTCGTTCTGATATTTTTAAGGTAAGTCTTTTTGGTTTAAGTTTATCACAAATTGCTAAGACACTCTCACTACTTTTTAAAACTCCACAAAAAGTATCCCTTTACTGGAAATTCTGATACTTCATTCGTAAATTCGACTCTCACTATACTTTTAGTAGCCCCTAAATGCCGTATACCTGTGCATACATTCATCCAGGATAGGTAAGGACCTGATCGCCCTATGCCTGTGCATAGGTGTTCTCAGATATGGGAGTTGTGG
>MU188529.1:49302-61311 GCA_016904865.1 Pissodes strobi | reverse complement strand
TATTATTTTTTGTAAAATCTGTGATATACCCCTAAATATTTTTTGTGAAATTTGGTACACACATTTTATGCATCTGGAGGCAAAAACTTGGAATGTTGAAAGAAGAAAATGGTACGCCACTTTTTTCTTAAAATGAGAATTATTTTTGGAATCCCCGTTCATTTCTGAGCAAATTTTGTATCTTGCTATTTTTTCGTCAGACGCACAGTTTTTGAATAATTAAATAGTAACGAAATGATATTTCAGAAATCCCACAATTATTATTGTTCTATTAACCACATTTCACATCAAATCAATTGCTGGAAATGGGCACCTTCAGTTATGATACATGCTGCAGCACTCTTCTTCAAATTTTCTCGCAGATGTGCAAACATACCTGGAGTATTTCGTATTCTGTCACATCCTTGAATTACCCGGTTTCTAAGATAGTTCAGATTTTGAACAGGATTTATATAAATTAATGTTTTCAGTTGACCCCACAAAAAATCCGATGAATATAAATCCATTGCAGGATCTTGCAGGCCACGTTTGACATGGTAAGTTTGCACCTCGGCCAATCTAACGGTTAGCAAATCGTTGGTTTAAAATTTTCCGAGCAGTTAAACTAAAACGTACCGGAGTTTAAACCAAATTCTATTTCCTAGCGTAAGTGAGATATCATCTAATAAATTGAGTAAATCTTCTTCAAGAAATCGTCTGTATGTAGCAACATCACGTCTCATTGGAGGAAAAGGAGACCAATTAGAAAATCAGAGATTATTCATACCCATACGTTTAATAAAAAATGATTTTGAAAATGAAGATTTTCGATGCTCCAAATCTAGTTATTATGAAAATTCATAATTGCGTTTCTAGAGAAGTTAGCCTCATCCGTAAATTTCACTACGTTTGGATTCCATTTTTCTTTAATTTACATAGGTGGTGTCTTATTCTTAATGTACAATGCAGAATCCGCCTTTTCGCTAATTTTACATCGGTGGTCTTAAATAGGTTAATAAGTTGTAGTGTAAGATCTTCAACAAAAGCCACCACTGAGAAACATATGCTGGTTTGATAAATACTGTTTTCTGTGGTTAATTATCGATTGTTGTTAGAAGGCCACTTTTGACATGGTAAGTACAAGGATTGGTTTGGTTGTAAAACAAAGTTTTCGGGGACATAATTTATATCATAAAGGAACTTGTTGACAACTTTTACTGGGTAAGAGTTTTGCAGCAATATGACTTTTAATGGTTTAAGAATAGAATCTCTGTGTATTTGAATAGGTGATAGGAGTTGTAACTTATAAAAGGGTTTAACGTCATTTGTTTTTTGCACCAAATAGCTCTCAATATATAATCCGACCGAATGACTTTCATGTCAAGAAAAGGGATACCGCAATCACTTTCCTCCTCGATTGTCAATTGAGTATTTTGATTATAATAGTATATTATTTTATATGGAGGAAAATTGATACTTTTCATGGCGCGCTCGTGTTTAACAGCCGAACGGAGTGAGGCTGATAATAGAGAGCAAGCCATGAAAAGTAACTTTTCCTCCAAATAAAATATGCTGTTTTTTCTTCAGATGTCAGCAATTAATGCAAAAACGTCTCTTTTTAATAGTAATAATAAATTATTAAAGATGTGGGTTCGCAAGGCAGCCTTAGACCGGTGTCGGTGAATAGGCACAGGTTGTTGCTATAGTAATGTAACATAAAGCTGTCAGTGGACACTGTCAACAATAATTATTTTTTTAAAATTGCGTTTTAATTCCGTATTGATAAGCAGTTATTGAGTAAGTTCGATTAAATAATAACCAATTTGTTCCTAAATTAGTGATTTTTAGAAATGCAGTGGACAAATTGAGTGATATATACAAATTTTAGTTTAATAAGTATCTATGTTGCTTTGACAACACTTTTATCTCCGCCGGCGGAAAAGTGAAAAGTAAAGCTCCGGCGGAGGAAAAACGAAACTTCACGGCCGCCTACACAGTCGAGTAATGACGGATTTACTGACGTTTGAAGAAAAAACAACTTTATTGCTTCAGCCACCATATTTTTAGGCATCGACAGAAGAAGGTCGCCAACGTACCTCTTAACAAAAGGAACATGATATGGTACATGTTGCTAACAATCACTGATATAGTCACCAAGCCCAAAATTGACTAAAATTGGTGAAACTTTCGAGCCCTTTCGTGCTAAACATTTCTTTAAAATATTGATTGTCAAAAATAAAATAATTCGAATCAAATATAAAGTTTACGATTTTTAACACCATGTCTAAGTTAAAAGTGCAATATTGAAAAATTGCGTCCCAATGGTTTCTAATACTGTCAAGAGTCACATCATGTAATGGTAAATTTACAAAGGGAGAGACGTCTCATAACATAGTTGTTTGGTAACGGATGGTTATTTATGAACCGACTAATGGAAAACGAGCCCCTTACATAAAACTCATTGTTAGGTTGTGAGAGTATTGGTTACAAATGCAGCTAAAGTACTACTCGGATAATTTATTGAAGAGACAACGGGTAGCTTTGATAGAGTTGGCTGTATTTTAGGCAAGGTATAAAGTCTTGGGCCACTGAGTTTACGTAGTGATTTTGGAGTTATTAGAAAGTCCCCCATCAATGCTGCCTTGTCTCTTCAACAACTTGAAAATATTGTTCATCTCTTTTTTGCATGGTAGTGCTCATCGTAGTAGAAAATTCTTTGATATTACTGTGCGTCCTACGTATTAAGTATAAATAGAAAACCACAGGAGAAACAGCATATTTCTCAGCAGAGTGTACAATTACAACACTTGCATTTTTATATAGGTATTAAGTGGTGTTGCTAACCAAGGAGTCTAAAATAAGTATAGTTACCTCATGTTTAGGATATTCCTACAAGAACTTAAGTTAAACCATGAACTTTTAAATATGAACCCTAAGTGATGTTTTTCTATGGGCCGGAAACGAATTAGATATTAAATGTGTAATAATAAATTATACATTACGCACGGATCTATGCCCTTGAAATCAAATTAATCTCTGTCCTAATCTATTTTAAATGTATTTCCTTCATTCTACATTTGAAGTGTCGCCGATATGACATAACTCACTCTAATTTCAGATTACATAGTGCGATACTACCTAGAGTTAAATTGTATTATTTAATACTTAATATCAATGACATAGCAGCAATATTAAGTATGATAAATTTTAGCTGAAGGTAGTTTTTGTTGATTTTGTTTGGTCGATGCCACGGTGTTAAAATGTACGTAATAAAGTTAAACTCAAGAGTTTTTGCATGCAATAATTTGAATAATGTGGTATCTTTAAGAAAACGATAATTACCTTTTAATAAGTCAAATACAAAAACAAATAATTAACTCTTGAAATGGAGATTGGTATGGCAAAGTTTAAAAATTAACAGTAATTATTCCATTCGCAATTTGGAAACACACCATTGTTGCAACTAATGAAATGAAAATGACTCAGATTTATCTGCTTACATTTGTGTTAAGTGTATACTGACGTGAGTGCCTAAAAATAATTACCTGGCAGAAAAGAAACACAGTGCATTCATAGTCTTGCACAAATTCATTAAAATTTCTGGCAATGATTTTAGAGAAAACGTAAGTAAAAAGGCATTACCTCAAAATCTTAATTAACTTTATGAAACTTTATCATATATGAAGAGGACTTAAAGAATAGAATAATAAAGAATCTGAATCTTAACAATGCATAAGAAAGTTAAAAAATTAATAAGGCAATATAGGAGAAATGAAGACGAGCTACTAGCAAAAAGCAAAAAGAGAGTACAAGTGGAACCGAGACAAACTGAGATAAAAAATAACATAAGCAAGGACGCATCAAAGATGAAATTAATAATACAAAGAAGAAAAATACATAATAGATGTTCATCAACTATTTTTAAGATAAACAATTTTTTAAATGAATAATTTTTTTTTTAAATAAGTATAGTATAAAAATAGAGCTGGCTCAGCTTTTTAGTTTCCGTACTAATTCTGATGCATAATGTGTCTACATATAATATATAGAGACGTTCTTGTATTCAGAAACAAAAAACCTCGAGTTAATTCCTCCTAAATTTTAAGTGTAAGTGATATTAAAGTAAAACTATATATATAGTTTTACTTGAAACCACACATGAATACTCTCGGTGTTTGCCTAATGACCCATACAATGCTCTCGCATAAAGCCAGAGTCAATATGTTGTAACTTAATTAAATTATGTCAATATTAGTATGTAGAGACAGTTTTTGCGCTTCCTTTAAAATTTTGTCAATACAGTTTAAGCTATCGCATTTAAAGCACTCCATTTTACCGCAGTTCATAATATTATGAAACTCTTAACCTTTATCGATCTATTCTTTTAAGCATATTTAGTTAAATTATGCTTACTCTTATGCCCTAATAGCAACATAATGGATTTGTGTGGTTTTTAAGAATCTAATAAGTTGAACTTGTAATTTTATCGTCGGTGTGAATTTTAAATACAGTTTTCAGTCCTGATATTTGGTTCTGGGATGGTCCCAGGGCTTTACAAATAAAAAATGGTTCCGGAACCACAAGAAAAGTCCAGAAATTCAAAAAAAAATCATAATCAATCCAATATTACATTCACAGGTAATATATCTTGAGACACGAATTACGTTTTCGTTATTGTTATCCGTTGGTTTGTTGAAAAAACTAGTGCGTGCGTGCGAGGATGAGTGTGTATATGTGTGTGCGTAAAAGTAAATAGTATTAGCTTTAAGTGGTAAAAATCAAATAGAAAATATTTAATGTACCTGCCAGGCATTATACATAGTAATAATCGACTTTTTATGGCGGTATGCACATTAAAAATAAAAATTTAGGTCCAGAAGGTTTACTCTAGTTTTCATAGACAAGACGTGGATTTTTAACAAGGAATCATTTCCTTGGCTCGACATCTGCTTTGGCACTGACGACCCGTCAATCTGTTGCGAAGAGATTACGCAAGTAATCGCCTCAGAAATGGAAGCATACGTCTCAAATTGCATCAAGTTACTATCAAAAGGAAATGCGTATTTCGACAGAAGATGCGAAAGAGCCGTGGGTAGAAAACAACAAGCCTATGAGCACTGGCAGCAAAATCAGACCGCTGAAAGTCGCAGTTATTTTACCGAAGCGAGAAACGAATGCAAACGTGTGATTGACGAAACTAATGACAAACATAATCAACGAACCAGAAATGAACTTTTGCAATGCCCCAGTGACTCCAGGAATTTTTGGTCGGTAGCAAAGGCAGTAAGTAATAACTTTTAAAAAACATCTCTTCCACCTTTTAGGGCACGTCACGGCAACTACAGGTAAGGAAAAAGCAAACATGCTCGCCGAAATATTTTCATCGCACTCTACCTTAAACGTCCCCCATGGCAAGGCTCGCCCCACCATATCCAACATCAACACTACCATGACAAGGGTTTAGTTTCACCACCATGACATTCGTAAAATCCTCAAAGAGCAGGATACGCAAAAGGCATCAGGGCCGGATGGAATACCTGCCAGTTAAAGAACTGCGCCAACGATCTAACACCCATTTTTTTCCAGACTTTTTCTCTGTCTTACCGAAAAGGGATTTACCCATCTTCTTGGGAAGTCACTCGAGTATAACCTGTTCCAAGAAAAGGCAAAAAAACCCCGCCCTCAAACCAGCGCACAATTGCCTTGCTTCCAATAATCGCCAAAGTAATGGAGCGTGTAGTCAATAAGCAACTACCCAAGTATCTCGAAACCAACAGAATAATTAGCGATAATCAATACGGCTTCCGCAAACAGATATCGACAGATGATATATTGGCTTATGTCACTCATATATAGAATAGGGCAATTATAAACAACGGAGAATCTCGAGCGATTACGTTGTTCGAAGGCATTGACATTGAGTTGGGCATGACGAATTGCTCAACAAATTGCCGTCCAGCGCCTCTCTGCAGCTGGCTTACCAGTTCCCTTAAGAACCGATCTCTGCACGTTACAGTTGATGGACACATCTCAGACACATTCACCCGAGCATTCACCGTTAATGCGGGAGTGCCTCAGGATGCAATACATTCACCAACTCTATTCCCCACCTATATTAATGACCTGCTGAGCGAAACCAATAATCCTGTTTACAGCTTTGCATACGACAGTACCCTTCTCTCTCAATTTAGATCAGAAAAACCTTTACCAGCAACTGAGACATATCACCGCAGACAGGAGCAGATTACAACAATTAATCAAGATCTGGAGAAGGTGGGGCGACAGGAATTTGGTCCAGTTCAATGCAGCAAAAACCCAAGCAGCCGAAAGCCAATACGGCGGGCCCTGATATTATTATTGCAGGATCGACCATTCCTTCATTCTCGTCAATCGGACTACTGCTTTACAAGGACTACTTTGTCTGGCAGTGCGCCATTACTGTGAAACTCGCTCCCAGGACATCTATTTCCCCCTAATTATAACCTATAACTATTCAAGAACTGTGTCAACCAACATCTTCGCGCACACGCCGCTTGTCGAGTGCCATAGGATCTACCTTTAGTGTGTGTGCCACTGTCATAAAAAATCATAATAGCTGGCAAGATGTCACCAAGCATATGGATTTAAAAAATGGTAAAGACAGTGGCGGCTCATGGCCGATAAAAGTGAGAAGGCTAGTGGCCGCTTGTGACCTTTGTGATTGGATAGAGGACAAAATACATTACAAATACATTGCCACTTTCTGAAAATCACATCCAAATTGTATCTAATTTCGCGCTTTCTACTGGCATCCTTGAAACCGGGCTGGGTCCCCGCACCGGTCAATAGCTTTTATGACACAAATTTTTTAAAAATAATTCATACATTTTAGCCTACATACAGATACCTATTTGCAATTTGCAAACTCTTTATGAAACAGTCAGCAGAACGTATAGCCATAGAGTATTAAAACTCCTCAATTTTTAACAAGATGCATGATAATATATCAAAATATGCTTTTTATTTTAGTATAATACTCGCTTATAGGTTTATCCATATTTTGCTTTGAAAGTAAGGGAAATACGTCGATTTCTTGTTGTGGCAAAAAAGTCTATTACATTTTATAGAACTGGCCATTCTGGCATATTTCTTTCATTAGTTCACAAAAAATTAACCTGCTATCAATGTAATGGGTACTGTCAAGTGTCTTTCTTTTTATTCGTGCTGTGTAACAATATTAAAAATACACCTACTACGGATATTATGAAGAAGAGAGGTTTTTAATTTTTGTTACCCTTGAGGAATGTCTCTATCTTTGAATACTTAATATAGGTACCGGCTTCTTCTTTCACTTTACTTAAATTTTTGCGCCAAGCCCAGTCCACATGCCAAGAGCAAAACAGTCTACAATAAAATAATACTTGAATAAGTAAGGTAAATTTTGAAACCATTTGTAAGATGATTACCTAAATTTTACAGGAGCCATTATTTGAACCTAAGCATTGTAAAATGATTGAGCCATGTCAGACATAAATATGTCACAATGTAAATTTCTGCCTAGCTTCTCTTTTATGCAGGAAAAAAAAAGTTTCATGATGACTTGATCAGTTCTGTTAGATATGAAAAATGCGCATGGAAAACCTTCACGTAGATCATCCAGAACAAGTAAGGTAATCAACTCAAATCCATAACACGTAAACTCTGGGTGCTTACTTCGGAATGAAAAATTCGATGCGTTCTCCTACAGTGTACGCACGCAAGAAAATGCGATTCAAAGGGCGCGTGCGGCTCTGGCCAGTCTGCGCTTACCTTTATACCGTGACTTCGCTGTTTGAGATCTAATATCCGTAAACTTATTCTGGAAAATTGAAAAAACTACATCACTTTGTGCAAAAATTAATTTGAACAAAAGTTTTGGTCATTTACTTTAATCCGACTGATTCTCTAACAGATTGTACGTCGTTTTTAATCCTTCACTATTAGTTATGAAATCAGAAACCTCAATTAACTTTCCTTTTTTTTCTGGACAATAAGGACTTATCTAAGTTCCAACCAGTTGCAAGAATTGTTGGCATTCTTTTATTGCATATTTAATTTAAAACATAAGTTCTCTTAGTAGACTTGGAAAAAAAAGCGTAAAACCAGATAAACTAGAAAAAAATCGACAGTCCTTAATACTATAGCAAGCTTTACTTTAAACCTAATTTAAAAAAGTAAAAAGTGCCTGGGGTGCCACGGACTTTACTTTGCTCTGTAAACCATTTAGGTGGCCAGCCAGAAAAGCTGCCCCAGATTATTCCTAAAATCGTATTGATCGCATTCATTAGTTAAAAAATTAAACAAATCTTCTGCCGTTTAGCCAGCGGAACATCATAGAAACTAATAAAACTCAAAAATTTCGGTGCACATGAGATGAGTTTGTTCCCTTAAAACGAATGACAGACTATCTATCAATGATTTTGGATTATTTTTGATTTTTCAGAAAATATATTACTTCTCTAAAATTTATTGTCATATTTCTCACACAGCGACAAAATTCCAATATAATTTTTGTGATTAGGTATTTCACTTGCCGCGTGTGACCCCACGAATTTTCCTATAAGGGTGGAGAAGTTATGATACGCTAATGATCCCAGAAGCATTCAGAATAGATGAATTATCTCAATGCAAAATAATGCACCAAAATGTATCGAATGTATACATCTCTGCCCAATTCAATTTATTTCCTTAAAACAAATTTTTACTATTCTCCATAGGGCTCTGAAAATCGCATCTCAATATCTCTGATAGTTTTACTACCCCTAAAAAGAAAGTTTGTTACGCTTGTTTTGTCTAGTAGCTTATATCATATTAACCTTATATGGCCTCAAATGCGTTTGCTAGATTATTATCTGTTAACATATATTCTATTTTCAAAGTAATTACAGTAATAAACTGCGGCTAAAAAATAATTTTCAAGCATATAGTCCGAATTCCGCCAAATCAATTACGTACTCAATCCCCAAGGAAGATAACGTCAAGTTGCTTATTCCGAAAAATTCGTCGACACAATTAATATCGACTCGAGCGGTTGACGACCTCTCTTATAATGTGTTTAATTCTATTCGGAGTCTGTGCTAGTTCAGCTTTATTCTTACAGAAAAGCGATCAATACGATAATTTTTTCAGTTTCGAATTCAATTACGTCGAATTTTTAAGAGTTTGGCATGTCATGATTCATAAAACGATTTTTATTCTTTCTATTTTAAATAAGTAAGTACTGATATGTTTAAAATATTTGTCAAACCTTTCTTCAATCATATATGACATAATTTAGTGTAATGCGTGCATAATTCTTCAGTGTATGAGGTACAGTATCTATTTTTCCATAATATATGAAAAACGTCAATTTACTCGATACTTTGAGAACGGCAAGTTGGCATTTGCCAATCGACAATAGTATATGGTGTACTTGGAAGGAAAAGTGACACATATTCGGCCGATGGAGAATGAGAATATGCTTTTTCTCCGAATTACCACATACTATTTTGTCTGCGATGGAAAAAAATTAATAAAGTATTAATATTTTTAAAATTTGGATTTGGTAATGTTTTATGTGCGGGACCGACACTTTGCGAACGTGTCAGGAACAATACTTTTTCAATGAGCCTCAGATAACAACAACATCAGAAATAATGATTATTTTTTGAAGAATCTTTAATGAAACCTGAAACTATTGGATGATTGACAGTGCTTATATTTTTTTTCTGACATGGAAACGGAGGAAAAGTCTAATATTAGGTATCAAAGTAGCACCTATTGTTGCTTGACTTAACTAACAGTTATCATTACCGTCTGCCGTTTCAAAGTGGTAGCTTTAGTTGAAGGGGTGAACTCAAAAAGGGTTTGTTTTCAATTCTGATGAACAAGATTTTTCAATTTTAATTTTTCATGAAATAGTTAAGATAATTACTACTAAAGCAGACGCCTGTCAAACATTACATAAATAAGGCATTGGTGAATGACATTAGAAAGATCGCACAAGTAAATAAGGACAAGCAGTATTAAAGGTCCTCTTATTTTGACATTTGCACATGCGCACATGTGGCGAGGCCTAATATTTCCTTTAATAAGGATAGTGCCCGACATTATTTATGCAGTCTTTAGGTCGTCCTTATATTTTCTTTATTTCACGTATCAGAGAAGCTCGGGTATAAACGTACATGTTCGTCAGTTACTCCATGGAATCATTCGCGTCTACCTACTACAATTCTAAGCCTTCACGCATGCGTACATGCCATTTTATATATTTTTCAAAGTTCTTTTTTCCTGATTTTGGGCATTGTCTTGGGTTAGTTTTTGTTAGCACCTGGTTAGTTTCCTTTTCTTGAGCCCCCGTAGCGAGCGGAGGGTCACGCATGAAGTGAAATATTAGAACAATACCGGGCTGCTGTCAAATGCGCAGATCCGAAGGTCGAAAATTTGAGGTAGGTATACGCGAGTCATGGAATCAAATTGTGTTCGTTTTGAGTTTTTTATAATGTTCGAGAAACACAACCTCCTTACGTTCTCTGTAATTTATGCTTAGATTTCGTAGTTTGGAAAAAATATCAGAAAATTGCCAAGACAACTGACAACAAAAATTAGGTTAGAAATAAGAGGAACAAGAAATAGATTAGAAGCAAGGCATTTGCAATAACTCTAAATGCAACAACAAAATAGAGTACAGCAGTATTTTAATAATGTCGACCTTAATGCTGCTTGACAGTAATAAAGGAAACTGCGATAACTCTCTATTATTCAAAAACGGATTTTATATATATATATATATATATATCGATTCGTCTGTCACCAAATAGTAATAGGACATAAAGGCAGACGATTTTTTCGGCAGCAATTTTTTGGCAGACGCTGTCAAAATAATAAATTGACATTTAGTAAATATTATTTTTCTCCGATTGACAGCAAATATTAATTTTGCAGACCCATATCAATCAGCAAAGTATTACTTTTTCTGTCCAGGCAGCAAAGTAAGTACTTTGCTGCCTAGGCAGCAAAGTAATTAGTCTCCATGGGAATAAAACGTCTGACATAAGTTGTCAAACTAATTATTATGGACATATACATTTCCATAGCAACCAACCGTTCCAACAATTGCGATTTCTATCAAATTTTGTCTTAATTTATCACTACAGGAAAAATAAAAAGATTGTGGGAATTGTAATAATTTGCAAATATACAATATACATATATCATTATAAACAATCGGAGAAAAAATTATATGTTCAACTCGGCAGCAAAGTAGATTGACTGCCTTAGCTGAACTATCAGCCGCGGCAGTCAATCTACTACTTTGCTGCCTAGTAAAACAAATAACTATTTTTTTAGTATATCATGAAAATTTGTCAGATGTCAGATTATTACTTTTTTGTAAGTTTCATGATCTACTTTAGTAAATGTTAAAATTTATAAAGAAAAATAAGTGGACTAATTTTTGGTATCTTTGTAACCCATCGGAAAATTTTTGCCAGACTCAAAAATTCTTGATTAGAGTCACCAATGGAACAAACTAAGAGATATATACGCCGACTGGGAAAATAAGTACCAAAACAATTCACTGCCTCCTGGACACATATTTTCATATAAATATCTTGGCACAAGCACCGCTCGACGAGTGCCATAGGATCTCCCTTTAGTGTGTGTGCCACTGCCTTAAAAAAATATATAAGTCTAATGAATTTTCTTAGCTAATTTTCTATGGTCATTCTGTGGATGTTTAAAATATACTCGAACCTCAATAAGCATTTGCGATCTACCAATAAATCAAAATTTTACCTCACCTAATTAGTGCTTTTGAAGTACCTTTTGCCAGCACATGTTCAATCACTCTAATAAACAAGTCATGATATTTTTCATAGTTACGTAGGCTCCAAACACTTGCTATATTAGTTAGTGTAAGAAGGAAATACGTCGCATGGTCAACTAGAACAACAATAGAATTGGTAACTCTGCTATGATCTGAAACAAGCAAAAGATTAACAAAAACAGTTCAGTTCATTTTAAGCCTTTAAT